>BCLH01000503.1:53695-148375 GCA_001602315.1 Zoysia pacifica | reverse complement strand
AGACAAGTCTTCTTATCGTATTGTTTGCCGAGTGCTAGATCGAGTTTGCCGAGTGCCTGGATCCTGGCACTCGGCAAACATAGAGTATTCTTTTTTTAAAAAAAAACCGCCAGGTTTGTCGAGTGTCCATCCTACGGCACTCGACAAAGACTGTGTTTGCCGAGTGTCTACTGGCTGACACTCGACAAACCGTATTTTTATTTTATTCTTTTATTCTTTTTCATAACGTGTTTTACTAAATTTAGTCGAATGTGCTTTGAAAATACCTTGTCAAATTCACTCAACAATGCATATTCCATGCTTGCACGAATATTAGACCATTATTTCATGCAGTTATAACTCAGAATCAATTTATACCAATTAAAGTTCTATAATTGTAGTAAATTGATTAAAATTATCAAACGGATCCGAAAATTCACCAAAATTTCACATAAAACAATCTATGTTGGTCATTTTCTATACATAAAGTTTTGAAGTGAAACCTCAACTCGACCATCACTTTGACTCTAAATCTCAAAGAATTCTTCTCAATGGTAAGATTCTTGTTTGGAGATACTTCGATTTGTAGGCAGCATACGTGACAACTTGTGCGAAACGCGCTCAATTTTTTATCACATGTTCCACATATGATATCATGAGATCTTGACAAATCTCATGATTTTCAGACTTTGTTTGTTTTTTATAGAATTTTAAAACAAGTCGGGCACACATTTGTGGTCATGTTTCGTGGACAAAGATGTTTGAAATTTTCTATTACTTACCGGATAAGGCCTCACATTAGACTCAATAACATGAATATAATTTTTTTATTTATTTTATTGCATTATTCGAATCACTTGCCGTTCAAATTTGACTTGTCTCTAAAAATTCTATTAAATGAAATAAATTAACTAAATATAGCAAAAAGACCGAAAAATATACCAAATTTTAACATGGAGTAGCATACACAGTATGTGGGTAGCAAAAAGGTTAGAAGGGCAGGTGAGGAAAAAAATCAAATGCTTTGCCGAGTGTCCACAAAAAACACTCGGCAAAATATTCATTTGTCGAGTGTTCTGAGAATACACTCGGCAAACATTTTTTTTTGCCGAGTATCAACGGCAGGCACTCGGCAAACTGTAATGGTCGCAAACGGACGTCAGATTTGCCGAGTGCAAGGAACCTGACACTCGGCAAAGAAGGGGTTTGCCGAGTGTTTTCTATACACCGTGCGTTGTTAGTGAGTGCCGAAGAATTCCACTCGGCAAACCTTCGTGCACTCGGAAAAGAGCCGGTTTCCGGTAATGCCCTTCTTTCCACGTAAATGGCAATTGCTTGTCTCCTACTTCCATTCTCAATGTAATAGGAAGCCCTTTGCACACATTTGAAGCAAACATATTTCTGTTTGATGGTAGTTAAGTATTGAGCATGATGTTGTACGCAGTTTAGGAATGGGTGACATTATAGAAATTGCTTCATCTTGAGCAGGATGTTCTTGTCTAGTTAACAGAAGAGCTGGGGCACTCTTAGAGACTACAATAACTTTTTGGAGAACATCTCCAGCACCCTCAATGATGTGAACGTGGTTCTCAATCTTCGGTCAGGTCGTGGTAACTCTCGATTTGGTGGAGATACGACACACAATCAATCCGATCTCAAATTAATAAAACTCGAACCCCCCATAATCGCAGCACCACTTCTCCCATAGTTATCAACCGTGCAACATCCAGTTGACCTCACCAAGAAGGTTAATCCCTACAAGCGAATGGAAGAACACAAACAAGAACAAGGAAAAACGCAATATAGATGTGAGATCTGAATTGAATTCACAAAGTTGGAATCTCACAAACAATATGATGGCAAAATTGTTTGATAACAAATTAATCTATGTAAAACGTAAGTTTAATGATGGCGGCTACTTTTTATATTGAGGTTAAGGTGTTCTTAGGAGCAAACCGTAATACTAAAGGGTCAAAAGATAATGTCGCAGCACCAGGGTTATTTTTGGATTTCATCTTGTTTTAGCAATTCCTGGTGGTGTCATCCATATCCAAAACGTTCAAAATGGATCTGAATGCGACCTGGGCATCTATTTTACTACGGACTACTCCTGGAACCCAGGGGTAGCTTGACTTCGAGTTGAATTGAATCTCTTTTTAGAAGTGAACATATCTTGTTGGTCTTGAACATCTTCAAATCCTTCTTTATGCTTTTCTTGACCCTCTCTAATGTTCTTAACTATGATAAAGTTATTAAGTAGCAATCTATTCTTAAAAGAAGGAAAACGTGTTTAGGAACGAGCTCATCTTTAAATTTAATTTTTGTGCACGAGCTTTTGTGATTGAACCATCTATAGTAGATGAAGGAGCACTATGTGTGTCCAATGAAGGGATGTCCTCATCATCCTTCCCTCTTCAATGGAAGTCATCCTCGACTCAAGCTTAACTTCTTATTCGATGTATGGCTTCAAATCTACAACATTGATTGTAGGACTAACCCCGAACTCGGATACTTTCCTTTGGTAACCCTGAACTCAGATACTTTCCTTTGGTAACCCCCAACTCAGATACTTTCCTTTGTGAAAAAGGATGTTCTTGATATTAAACTTACGGATACTTTCCTCGTTGATAAGTTTGCATGTTTCAATATGCGATAACAATCCAAACAATATTGCAGTTCCTGTAAATTCTAATTTGCATGTTCAAAAAATTCTTTCCAACGCTATTGCGACACCATATTAGAATTCCTTGGTCACACAGGCAGGAAAAATGTATATCTATGCAACCACAACAAATATAACTTTTTTCCGGCTAATTCGTACTATATATATGGCTCTTACTACACTTTAGTTTAGCAATGAATCTAAAGAATATACTTGACAACTTAATTATACGCATCTATGTAGACTACATACTTTTAAAAGTTTTCCATTTCATTCATTCTAAACATATATGCTCAACTTTGAAGAAACTATCTGCCATGAAAAACAAATTAGAAATACTAATGCGGGAATAATAATGGCCGCCTCAGGATTCAAATGCTTTGAAATGAGGTTCTGAAAGGCTCATTCTTCATAGGAAAAAAATTCAGAAAGAAAAAAAAAATCAGATGCCACTGAAAAATAAGAAAATTTTAGAAAATTGAGAAAATTGGATGAACAATTTTTTATTGATTCTTAAAATAATTGCTTGCTTTCTCAAGAAATCATCTTTAATCTATAAGATATTATGCTTTCATACACAAATAAAGCAATATGAAATGTTTAGAGTCAGTCATCGACAAAATTTCATCTATATCATCGAAATTGTTTCTTCTGATTTTGTCCTTGACTGTCTTTTATTTCCTTCAACACATGCTCTCCCAATAATAAGATCCTGCTGAACTAGACTGTCTCCTTGAAAAAGAGCCCGTTTCTTGGTGTGCTGCATCCAGCTCACACGGATGCATATCCTCTGCATTAACGTATGTGCATGAGCATATACTAGTTCCGATTCCAAATATCAGTTACCCCTGCATCACTGCAGAGGATCTCAATCTAGCTCACATGTAGTAGGGAACAGGACAATGATTGATCAACTTGAAGGATTTTCCCTGATTCCCCAATTAATGCCCAAACTGCACAATCAGTGTGCACCTACTTTAGTATGGCAAAGACTACTCTTTACATGAAACACAAGAGCAGTGAAATGCAAAACCAACTGATTTGGGGCTAACTATTTCTAAAAAGAAAACCAGGGCTTGAATAAGCTAGTAGGTAATGATACGGCTCGAAGTAATGCCCACAAATCATATAACATGAGTTTAGTTAATTATCAAACTGAAAACCCCTAAGTATTGATTTATTAAAGTGGGTCATCTATACTCTGTTCATGTAATCTTCTGGAGAAAGGATTGAGAATTCAGCATGCAAAATCTGAGATTTTAGTGGTTTCAACTGGTCGATATTTAATAATATATTGAACATACTGGTTAGTTTACTAGTTTGATAAAGCCTTTCTTAGATTTTAAAAAAGGACTTCAAGTATCAGATTTAATTGCACTTCTCTCCTTTTACATAGGTGGGATACGAATTGTATCATACAACCCATCTATATTTGAAGTAGGTGGGAAATACCAAATATTCAGAAGAAGGATCAACCTATATCCTCGGTGAACCATCCAATCTCTGTAGTATAGTAGGACTTTACCTGGTGCCACCAATTCCCAAACTGTGTGCTCAGAGCTTTAGCATCATCATACTTTGTACTGTGTTATATGTTTTTCCTTGAAACGTGTGTACAGATAACTGATCATGAATTAGGTGAAAGAGAGAACAGATAGAAAACAGAAAGCCAACCATTTTTTAGAGGCATATATAGCAGTTAGCTGGTCTTGAAGTGCTATTTATATAAGAGGAAGCCAAATGCATAAAGGAAAATGTGATGTGTTAAAATCATGCACGTATGACAAGACTCGACTGAAGGAATATGGGAGTACTAACTGCACTTTTATGAATCATGTGTTTTTCTTTATAATTGTGGAGACCAGTCAGAACTTGAGAGAGTAGTTTCAAGTGGACATATTCAATCTAGGGATAAGTCTACTTTACCCCCTCAACCATTGATGTTAGGCCACTTCACCTCCTCAACCATTGATGTTAGCCCAATACTTTACACCCTGATCTATACAAAACAGTTTAGAGAACACCCTAGAGTGGTTTTAAGGGTAGTTTTGCTTACGTGGCAATACACATGGGTAATGACACGGCGCTATATCATTTTTATGACCTCATTTATTTGCTCACGTTTGCACTTGATCCTAAAAGTACTTTTTATCCATTAGGGCACAAGTATCATAGCAAGCACTGATGCATACAACTACCTGAAAGAGTTTGTCTAGTTCATATTGGATACATAAAGGACCAGTGCCATCATAGCATTTTGGACAATTACGCTGACCCACAACATCCTCATCCTTTGGGTTATCCATTGTTATCAACTTCGAAAAGTCTATCCATCAGCTGTTGCCTTGAATTTTGTAGGGAATCAATATCAGCTTGAATTGCATTTTTAAGCCAACAATGGCTTTAATGGTAAATTCCTTATTAGCCATAAAAACACTTGTAGTTCTTTATCAACCACTTAAAATTTTGAATTTCCTTGTCAACCACTAATGTTAACTTTCTTTCTTTATTCGCCATTTCATATACATTTGGAGCTTTGAAAAAGACCTTTCTGCCCTTCTTTCAATTTTTTTTAAATTTTATCACTACTCATTTTGGTGGATGTTATTTGTTTTTGAAGCATCTAAAATTTCACATGAAAATTTTTTACTTACAATTAAAATTATAAAATTTAAGCTGAACCATTTATTTTCTTTTAAACTCATGGATTATAATGTGAATTTGTGAGATAAATTGATTTCTATAACATTTACTAAAATGTGTAATAAGAAAATTTAGTAAAAATATGATTGAGGGGCAAACAAGACTTTTTCAAGCCTTTAAATGTATAAGAATGGTGAATAAAGAAAGAAAGTTAATATTAATGGTTGATAAGGAAATTCAAAATTTTGAGTGACTAATAAAGAATCAAAAGTTTTTTCGATGTCTAATAAAAATTGACCCTAGTTTTAACCCTGTGAAAGAGAACAAAACAATAATGTTGGCCATCAGAAAAGCATCCTACATGCAGCAATGCCTCATCAATTTGCAGAAGGGGCAGATTGCTCAAAATGCAGGCATTTCCTACCTTGCAACAGTCAAAATAGCAACCGTCAATATTACTTTTCTCAAGCTGAATATGTTCAAACATAGTTCCAAAAATATGATATGCTTATAGTTTGGAAGACACAATTTGCACGAGTAGTTACACTTGCAGCATACAAAATGACCACACTTGAAAACCATTTTCTGGTCAAAAATCTTCTCATGACATATTGGGCAAGGTACATGGCTACTATCAGAAATGGTTTGCCCTGTGGCAGGAAATGAAGACATAGCGGCAGCATTGTCTGCCTCGGGTGGTTTATCACCATGTCTGTAGAGTGATTTATCAACCATCACCGGATCCTAATCATTCTAGTTTAAACTAATGTTGTTGCAAACAGAAGAACTACAAGACGGAACCGAGGTCTACTTCTTCGTTGACTTGGCAGCGGCCTTCCTTGGCGACGTGGGAAGTAGCTTGGGAAAACTCTTGTTATAGGTTATCTTCATGTCTTATGGTATATAATGAGAGCTAGGCATTTTTTTTATGGATTTTAAAATTTCGTATATTAGACATTGGCAGCTCATCCCTGCGCTGAGGATGGCTACTTATACACGGCTTTTGCTCTTGGATTGGTAATACTTCAAACTGGCTAAGGAGTTTGTAACCAGGGATTTTTAATGAAAGTTACTGATACACCTAGTCCCAAGAAAATGAGGAATATGAATTATTTGAGAACAAAAAAGTACTACCTACGTTTCAAAATATAAGCATTCCAAGATTTGGTAAAAGTCACAGATTTAATTTATTTGAAATATCAAATATATATGTACTCACATTTCTGTAAATAAATTATATAACCTATTACGATAGTTTCTTTCAAACAAATCAGGTGATATCACATACGCATATTTTTTATCTAGATATATTCTTTTAAAACAAATCTATTGTACAACTAATCTCGAATGCGTAGGAGAACTACGTATCTTTTATAACAATAGAAAAGAGGTGGAGGGGGGGGGTCCTGACACATCACCGCCACTAATATCGTTTAGTCTCATTCACCTATGTGAGGGTTGGTGGCCACCCGTGGTCCTTTAGTTTGAATAATTTGCGAGGTACGTATTTAAATTTAATTGAAACTATAAAAGTTTATGAACCTTGTGGGTGTTTCGTGCTTAAAATAAAGCTACACAAAAGGCTATAACTGTAGAGCCTATTTGCTTTCGACATGACAATTGATTTCGACCTAGCAAAATTGATTAATAAAACATATATATACATGTATGGCGGTGGTAAAGTTCTGAGCATGCAATTTGGGAATTGGTGGCACCAGGAAAAGTCCTACAACGTTATAATTTTGTGCGTCGGCTACTTCTTAATTTTCTTTGATACCCTTCTGATCCACCATGCTCCTGCTGTCCCAATGAACTGGTATGCAGCAAGGGGCACACACTCAAGGTTGTTGCACATCCAGTCGGCAGGAACCAGTGGATCCTCATAGCAGTCAAAGGTGGAAGACTTCAACGTCATGATGGCACTCAAGCGAGCATCCAACGCCTAGCTAGGCTCTGTACCTTCTGACCTGGGGCACGGCCTTGCTGAAGCTGATGACCAGCAGTGTGGTCAATCAGCAGTAGCATCAGGCTCATCTACAGCGTCATGACCTCAGCGAGGTTGGGAGCAGCAAGCAGGTGGCCACTCTGCTGCATCAACAGCTTCCACAAGTTCTGCTCCAAAGTCCTCAGTTGCTCCTCTACCATGATCTCTAGGAGGTGTGACGGCACGAGCTCCACCATAAACACAGCCAGCAGAGATTTCTCTCACATATATTGTGACTATATATTAAAAATAAAATAACTGACAATGCATTGTTTGGGATATTTCAACCATCAAATAGAAGTGTTATTCGTTGTGTGGCATCACTAGAAACAAGAAAATGAAACATGCTGGAGTAAAGCTTGTCACACGTGACATACCACCTGACGAATTAATTTGTCCAGATGAACTGCAATTATTCATGTAATCAGATTTCTTGTAATGATTTTAACTATAGAGAGGAAACAACCAATCTCAGAGGTCAGGAAAAATTATTAATGATTCTACTGGGACCAGTATGTGCACATTTCTTGATGAATATCCATCCACCTTGAACCATAAAATTTTAGATTTCGAATGCTGACTGTCTCAGTCCTCTGTACAGGAAGATTGTAGTATGGCCCACTTTAATAAATCAGTAAAGGCTTTCCAGTCCCATCAATATTAATTAAACTGATATCACATCTAACGTGAATTATTTAACCCCATATCATTGCCTATTGGCATACTCCGTGTTATTCTTTTATATAGCACTAGCCCCAAATTAATCAGTTGCTTTACATTGCGCTGCTCTTCCTTTTGTTTCACCTAGGGGGGGTAGCTGCAGTTTGATATACCCCTTCGTCCCAAAATAAGTGAAGTATTTGATTTTTTGAAATCGATTTTTGAACATTCATTTTATTCAAAAAATTTACAGAAATACAAAAATAAATCAGTATGCTTAAAGTACTTTTAATAATAAATCATTTCATAATAAAATAAAAAATACTTGTACAATTTTTTTGAATAAAACGATGGTAAAAGAAGATGTTTAAAAATCTAAAAAGATACTTATTTTAAAACGGAGAGAGTACGGAGCTAGTAATAAAATAGTTGACCATGCAGCAGTGTGTGGTTTGGGCATTGGAGGCATCGCAGAAAATCCCTCGAGTCAGTCAGTTTTCCATCGCCACCAAGAACGGGCTACCAGTGGAAACCATACATCAGACCTGAACTGTTGCACATTGAGGACGGTGTAGATGGCACACTGCATGACGTGAAAGCAATCATGGCTGTTGTAAGTATTCTTCAAAGGCTCTGTCAGTAAGGCTTGATGTAAATGGGTACCCAAAAGATGTTGTGGTTAAGCTCACCAAGTATATTTTGGTGATGAGTTTATATGGGTGAGATGAAATTCTAGTTCATTTAGGAGTTTTTTAGATCGTGGGCCAAGCCACAAATTAGAAAACTAATTGCATCCATACCTAAAGAGGGAACTTTTTGCGCTCCAGCAAGCCTATCTAGATTTGTGCATCAAAGTAATTAAATTTGCTAGTACTTTACCACTAGCAACGACAACACGATATTCACTGGGCATTTGTGGCATGTCAAGCGAGCCGCTTCACTGGATTGACATGGACAGTGCGTGCAGACCGCCGACCTGTATCCAGCAATGCGTCTATTTTCAGCTAAGCCTTGTTTGTTGGATCTAAGAGACTTTGGCGTGGCACTCTGTTGCGAAAAGATGCGCATAAGGCTTGACATATGTTTATTTATAAAATAATTAATGGCTCGATCAATGTACCTCTATTTGATAGATTATAATATTCTTTTCAACTATAAATTAATTTGGAGAATAAAGATTCCATTGAAATTTAAGTTTTCCTTCGGTATCTTCAAAGGGATCTATGAACGATAACTTAGCAAAAAAAATTGAAACGGTAGCCAAAATTATTGTTATTGTAATCAGAATAAAACTATTAATCATTTTTTTATTGTCAACATGCTAGGACAATGTAGTGGGCCATTTACATAGCTACTGTGTTAGCCCAACCATGCACAATCTATATCTCATATGCTTTTAGTAAATTTCAGAAAAAGGAGAAAACAATATTCTAGTTGGAACATCTGCATTATGTTGAGTAATATGGAGATGCCAAAATGATTTAATCTTTGTAAATTGCAAATATTTTTCCTTTATATAGGCAACATTCGGAGGAACATACTGGATGTGTTTTTTGGCGTTACTGCAGCATGATGACAGAGCCAAAGAATCATTTTAGAACGGCGAGCAAAAATCTGGAAACTACTGCACTTGAGTTATTTGTTTGTCATGGAAGGAAATTGATAATAGGTTTTGTCAGACTTAATTAATGTACTACTTTCTTCCATTCATTCCTTAACTATATGAAGCTGATTTTGTTTAAGTTTAAAGCGTTGTATGCGAGAATGCAGAGGCAAGAATGTAATTTCATTTTCTAAAAAAAAATGTTGGCGGCCAACAGTCCAAACACTATATGCAGTAGTAATCTGGTGCCCAACCAGTGGAAAATGGATTTCCTCCGCGTTTTCCATAAACTGAATAATTGTTGTTTCATTTTCTTTGATGTGATCTTTCCAGTCGTGCCTTCACGAACATCACTCTAGACCCAAATATTTAATGAACATTAATCTTTCCTTTTATTGTAGTACTATTTTAACTGCTCGTTAATTTTTTAGGTGACACCTTCTTTTTCACAGATTATTTTGCATTTCCATTAAATTTATGTATATATACCACTTGTTCCCTTCCACTGGTGAGCCAGCAGGGTGGCTGGGTGGGCACGGCCCATGGCCCACTCTGAAATCCTGAAAAATACTGATTTTTTAGCAGTGTAACATGTATAGTTTTCATGATCTGTTATTTTTCTCTTGCAGCCCACCCTGACCCAACACTGTAGCTTGACCAATCCCTTCATATTTATGGATGCCAAGTGACAAGAACGTGTAGTGAAGAGCAAAAGGCTGCTTCTGCGCTAACATGTACTATTGCAGTAGAACATGGAAATGGGCGGCATCCAGAAAAATTATTTCCATATAGTCATACTACTTTCTAGTGATTAATGGGCTATGCATCCACAAAAACGCACATGCAGCAAGACTCCTCACTCTCAGACCATTTCCCAACATCTCGCACTAAAAATCCACATAGCGCCCAGTCTCCACTTGAAGCCAACAGGCACCAGCTTAGTTCTTTCTCGGCGGCTGTCGAGCTACCCACGAAATGCGGGGGGGAGGGGGGGCGGGGGTGTGTGGTATTCGGTGGGCACCGTGGATTTTAATAGTAGTTTAGCCTAGAAGAGATGAAGGCCCATGTTCCATAGCAGATTCACTAGTTTTGACTAGGAAAATTGATACTACTTCTTTCTACTTGTTCGATGCATGTGTTTAGGCGTATAGCAGAAGGTTAATCCGTGGACTAAGCTCGCAGAATAATGAGTATATCTCTTCATTGGATACTGATTAGATACACACAATGCTTCTCCGGCTATAATAGATGAGAGCTCGTTTCTGAACATATATTTTTTTTTTTCATAATAGATTATCTAATGATTTTATCATGATTAAAAATATTGAAAAAGATAAAAAAAAGTATAAAGAATGATTTAAAGATGCTCAAGACTAGAAAAACACGTTCAATCTCGAAGGAGATTCAATCTAACTCCGAGTCAAGTTACCTCGGCCTCTACGAGCAGTCCGCACTAAAACAGATATCAAAGTTGCATCTGAAATCTATTTTGGACGTTATGTATATGATCAAAAAGTTAAGAAGATAACCTTTCCAATGGCACCGATCTCAAATCAAAATTCGACTGGAGTCATCGTGTATTGTTAAAACAAGATGACATTCAAAAACTGCCCTGGAACTACGACACCAACTTTTGACCTTTGGCTCGTGTATCTTTTTTAGACTCATTAGTATTAAGTATTGCCTCTTAAGGACATTGTAATATCTATATAAATGCCACCATTATTAAACTAAGATTTTGTTTAGTTTAATCTGTTATTAAATAGTTTCACCACTAGACGGTTTGTGTGATCACAACATTGTGCGTTTAATTCAGATTTCGTATATATGTTGCGTTCTTCCTTGTTCTTGCCTGTGTTCTTCGTTTCGCAGAGTGTGATTAGTCTTTTTGTGAGGTTAATTATGTATTGCATGGTTGATAACCATAGGAGAAGTAGTGCTGCGATTGCGGGGCTCAAATCGGGTTGATTTGAAGCCGAATCGATTGTGTGTCACATCTTCACCAAATAAAGAGTTACCATGACCTGACGGAAGATCGAAAACCACATACACATCAAGTGATAATCAAAGCTTCAGATATACCGTCAAGTTCACATCTATCTTTGTCGATTTTGCATTCATCCTATCGTCCACAGAAAAGCCACTAAAAAAATTTAATAGATCGTTAGATGTTCTCCTGTCTAAACCATGTTTAGGCTTTGTGTAATTCTATTTCAGAGTCCGTAGTGTTGAATTTGTGTCCTTCGATTGTGTTTTGGTTGCTGAATTTTTAAAATCTTTTTGCATACAGTTATATTCCTTCGTCGTTCATCTGTTATCTACTCTTTTGCATCAAAATTTTATCCTACCCACTCATCTCATATTTTAACCATAAACAGATTCACCTTTTATAATCCAACTTTCTATAATTTTTCGCTGTTGAATCATCCACAAAATCACTATCCGATTGCATCTCGATTGTGTTTTGCACCTTTCAAAAATGTATCTCGGATACCTTTCAATAAAACGAGCATAACTTTTGCATACGAACTCGAAATAGGGCAAATTTTTTTCAAATTCTTAAAACAAAAAGGGCATTTCTGATATTGCAAGTTTCAGCACTCAATTTTATACAACTTTGTTATTTTTCACAGAACATATCACTTATTAGATCCATCTGAAACTTCTTGGTGTTCCTATTTTTATGCTTCTAGTCAAGAAAAAAAGAAAATTTGAAAAAAAATTTAAAAAAATGACCTTATAGAGGGCTGCACTGTTTTGTGCAACGGATTCTTCTTTGCTGATCTTTGGAGCTCTATCTGTTGCTGATCTTTATGTCTTATCAATTGTTCACATCTAGATTTTTCTTAAGATTCGTCCAGCAATTGAAATTACATATTTGAAACACTTATTCAGCATTACTATCTGTTATAGAATTGTGTTCCACTAATAATTGTTTCAGCCCTCCAAGCTCCACATACCCACCTCTAATCGGTATAGTATTTGACCCTGCAATTGTGGAGCCATGACTTCCTAGTTTCTCCTGCCATCGGTTTTACCATCCTTTGCTTTTCTTTTGGTAAGAACCGTGTAAAAACTTGGTAAGATTTTCCTTTTGCAGATCTTTCACCACAGATCCCACACCACAGTAGTGTAGAGAGAATATCCTGCTTTGCTTCTTTGTTGTGTTTCTAACCATGGCAGGAAGTGATAAGTTTAAAGTTGGTAATTCCCCTAAAGACTTCGCTGATTGTGTCAGTCAAACTCAACTTGTTGACACTCTTAATAAGCTCGGTTAGCAATTCTAGGCGATGAACCAATAATTTCAAACAATGAAACAGCAATTCGATTGTCTCACCGCTCATTTGACGACCTTTGTCCACCAAGGGAGGAAGTTCATGATGTGGACAAATCTGAGAATGATGGTGACTATAGACCACAACAGGACAATAGATTTTGGTATCATCATCGCCGTCACTGCCAAGGTATGAGAGGTAACGAAAATCGTGCTGCTTATGAACCTTTCGCTAAGATTAAGGTTAACATACCACCCTTCTTTGGTACTTCTGATGCTGAAGGCTATCTTGATTAGATGATCGTAGAGCAAAAATTTACCTCTCACTTAGTTTCTCAAATTCATAGAGTTAGAAAGCCACTAGTGAGTTTAGAGATTTTGCTTTACTTTAGTGGACTGAACTTTGCAAGGCACACTTACAACCTGATAATTAGGAAAGATTAAAAGTTGCTATCCATAACTATTTTGTTGCTCCTTCGTATCAAAGGGATTTGCGTAAAAAATTGCAACACTTAGAACAAAGTGATAAATCTGTTCAAGATTACTAGGCTGATCAAAAAAAGGTATGATGTGTTGTGAGATAGAAGAGGACATTATATATGTCGTTTTTGTGATAGATTGTGCCATAAAATTTAGGACATTGTTGATAATGAAGAATACTATATTGTCGTTTAGTTGTTCCACCTTGCTGTGCTAGCAGAAAAATTGTAGAGACGTCAACTACAGAACAGCAGCTATACATACAAATCCATGACCTATGTTTTCTTTTTCTTCGACTGCACGTACGCCACCACCGTCGAGCAGGAGGCCTTCCACCACCTTCAACACTGCAGCAGCACCAAAACCAACCCTTTTGGCACTATTTTTGAATTCGAGTAAGCCCTATTTGTAGGTACCCACCCAGAGTACATCCTCCACTGCTTTTGCAGGATATTCCTCCAACATTGCCATCGGTGCCATAGCATGGGCCAGATGCAGCGAGATTGCCAAGTTAGTGAACATAAGTTGCTACTGAAGATGGAGGATACATAAGCACTTCTGATGTTGAGGATTAAGAATTCGGTAAGATTCATGATGATGATGATGGCCAAGTATTTGATGGTGATGATATTTTGACCTACAGGAGCATCATTGTCCAACGAGCACTCTGCGCACAGATACATCTTGATAAGATTCAATGCCATAATCTGCTTTAGATTTACTTTGTGATCAAAAATTAGCGTGCACACATGATCATTGATGGCTCAAGCTGCAACAACTTAGTGATTACTGATTTGATCACTAAGCTTGATTTGCCCACATGACCGCATCCACTTCCGTACTATATCTAATGGTTAAACGACTTCGGTAAGGCAAAAGTAACAGAAACTTATTGAGTCCTTTTCTTCATTAGCACATATGTTGATCTGTGGATTGTGATATTGTGCCTATGCAAGCTTGTTCATTGTTATTAGGTCATCCATCAGAACATGATAATGATGCTATCCACTTTGGTAAAAGTAATAAATATACCTTTGTGTATAAAGAAAAAAAGATTATTTTACTACCTTTGACCCCTGCTAAAATTATATAAGCTGACAGGGATAAACTTGCTAATGAAAAGAAAGAACATCCTTCTACACCTAAAAATCAGCAAGCAATAAAATTGAAAAGTCCTGTAATGCTTGCAACAAAATCTAATCTTGCTGCAATTTATGATGAAAATGCTTCATATTATGCTTTGGTAAGCAAGGATGCATTGTTTTCACTTAAGGATCTTACTTCTTCTTTGCTCGCTTCTGTTGCTAACCTTTTACAGGAGTATTATGATATTTCTTCACCCAAGCTACCTCCAGGATTGCGACCCATTCGAGGGATTGAGCATCAAATTAATTTGATTCCTGGAACGAGATTGTCAAACCGCGTCGCTTACAGAACCAACCCCGAGGAGACTAAGAAAATTCAGCGACAAGTTCAAAACTTTTTGGACCATAGGTATGTACATGAGAGCTTTAGTCCTTGTGTCATTCCTGTTCTGTTGGTTCCAAAGAAAGATGGCTCTTGACGTATGTGTGTTGACTGTATAGTCATTAACAATATCACCATTAGATATCACCATCCTATTCTTGGGTTAGACGATATGCTTGATAAGTTATGTGACTATAATTTTCTCTAAAATTGACTTGCATAGTGGATACCACCAAATAAAAATAAAATCGAGTGATGAATGAAAACTGCTTTTAAGACTAAGTTCAGATTGTATGAGTGGTTAGTAATGCCTTTTGGTTGACTAATGCACCTAGCACTTTCATGCACTTGATGAATGAGGTCTTATATTCCTTCATTGAAAAATTTGCGGTGATTCACTTTGATGATATATTGATTTATACCAAGTCAATGAATGAACATTTATCTCACTTGCGTGCAGCTTTTGATGCTTTGAAAGATGCAAGTTTGTTTGGTAACCTTGATAAATGTACCTTTTGCACGGATCGAGTCTTTTTTTTTTGCTATGTTGTTACTTTATAGGGAATTAAAATTGATGAAGCCAAGATAAATACAATCAAGAGTTGGCTCATGCCCACTAAAGTCTCATAAGTGCGGAGTTTTTTTGGGTTTGCTGGATTTTATCGCTGCTTTATCAAAGAATTCAGCACCATCACCATTTCATTGAATGAGTTGACAAAGAAGGGCATTGCATTCCATTGGGGCTACAGACAAAAGGAGTCATTTTCCACTTTGAAGGACAAGCTTACACATGCACCGCTGCTCCAACTTTCAAATTTTGGTAAGGCTTTTGAACTTGAATATGATGCTAGTAGAATTGGTATTAGTGATGTGTTGATGCAAAAAGAAAAACCTATTGCCTATTTTAGTGAAAAGTTGAATGGCCCTATTCTTAATTACTCCACGTATGATAAGGAATTGTATGCTTTTGTACGATGCTTACAAACATGGCAACATTATTTCTGGCTTAAAGAATTTGTCATTCATTTCGATCATGAGTCACTTAAGCATATTCGTAGCTAAAATAACTTGAACCATAGACATGCTAAGTGGATTGAATTTATTGAATCCTTTCTTTACATCATCAAACATAAGAAAGGGAAGGATAATGTGATTACCGATGTTTTATCTAGGCAATATGCTATGTTGTCTCAACTTGATTGTTGAATTTTTATACTAGAAATAATTAAGCAACAATATGTTTTAGATGCTGATTTTAAGGATGTGTTGCTGCATTGTAGTGAAGATAAAATTTAGAACAAATTTGTGCTTAACGATAGCTTACTTTTTAGAGCCAACCGCCTTTGCATATCAGTTGGATCCATTCGTCTTTTTTTGTTATAGGAGGCATATGGAGAAGGATTGATGGGACACTTTGGAGCAAAGAAGACGGAAGATGTTTTGGTCACATATTTCTTTTGACCAAAGATGAGATGCGATGTTAAGCGCTTCGTCGCTCATTGCACTATATGTTAGAAAGCTAAGTACAACTAAACCCACATATATGGTTTGTACATGCTTCTTTCCGTTCCTTCTATTTCTTCAACTGATATCTTTATAGATTTTTATTTTGGGATTACCTAGGACTCAGAGGGGGAGAGATAGTGTTTTTTGGTAGTGTATCTATTTTCTAAGGTGAGACACTTTATACCATGTTATAAGACCGATGATGCTGCGTATATTGTTGATTTATTATTTAGAGAAATTGTTTATTTGCATGGCATGCCTTCTACTATTGTTTCAGATTGTGATGCAAAATTCTTGAGTCACTTTTGACGCACCTTATGGAATAAGTTGGGTACGAAGTTATTGTTTTCAACTACATGTCACCCACAAATGGATGAACAAACCGAGGTAGTCAAACGTACAATGTCTACAATGCTACGTGCCATTTTAAAGAAAAACTTGAAGTTGTGGGAAGAATATTTACCTCATGTGAAGCGAAGTACATTTGAGGTAGTATATGGTTTTAACCTTCGTGCTCCGATTGATCTTTTGCTTCTGTCTGCTACTGAAAGAGTTCATAATGATGCTAAAGCACGTGCTGATTTTATTCTCAGGATGCATGAAAAAACTAAATAAAACATTAAAAAGATAAATGAGAAGTATAAAATTGCTAGTAGTAAAGATAGACATGAAGTTAATTTTGTACCGGATGATTTGGTTTGGTTGCACTTGCGAAAATATAGGTTTTCAGAGTAATAAAATCTAAATTGATGACTAGAGCTGCTGGTCTTTTTAAGATACTTGAGAAAATTAATGATAATGCATATAAATTTGAGTTGCCTCCTGAGTTCAGAGTTAGTACCACATTCAACATTGCAGATTTAAAACTATACATCGAAAAAAAGATGAGCTTGAGTCTAGGACGACTCTGATTCAAAAGGGGAAGAATGATTAGGACATCTTTTCATTGCATACACACAATATTAACCCCTCTTCGATACATAAATTCTACTGTGCCAATGATACGGAACACCGACAAAACTATTAGTCAAAGTTAGATGGCACAAAATGTAAAAGAATACTTATTTTGAGACGGAGCTTTACGTCTAAGTGTCCTGCAGTCCACTTGTGCAAAAGCTCACTTTACTGTATGTCTTGCAGTTAAACGCTATCCACCGTTCCTTTTATCTGACAACTTATGTTTCCAGCGAAGTTACTCTTCTGTACGTCTAAGTGCACTCTGCTGTATGTCTAAGTGCCCTGCAGTCTACTTGTGTAGATGCTAACAACATGATTTTTAATTAATAATAATAATTTTATTAAATTTATAAAATAAGGTCTTCTTTGGAACATGAAAAAAAATCTCATTTTCTATATTTTCAGTGAATTCAAATTGTTTCCTGTGAAATTCCTTCGACACTACTACAAAAATAGTTTTTACAAGCGGACTTAAAGCAGTTTCTATAGGCGGTTTCAGTTTTCACTGGCATTAGTGAGCCTGTAAAAATAAGTCATTTGTACATGCATTTAAGTAGACCGCCCGCACTAAAAGACTTAGTGCAGGCGGATTTCTTAAAGAACCGCATGCACTAATAGCCTTAGTGCTGGCGGATGTCTTAACTAGCTGCTTGCACTAATAGTTATTTATTGTAGTCCTCAACATCATCACCTATATTCTTCACTCTAACTATTTTTTGCTTTCCTGAAATAACAATGTTCTTTTTATCATCTGCAGGGTCAACTACGTAGAAAACCTATGTAACACGATCAGCAAGTACACACGGGTCATCCTTGTGGCCAACATTATTTAGGTATACAAGTGTGAACACGTAGTTGTCAACGTTCACTCTGTTCCGATGTTTGACCCCTTTGCACCTAAAAACAGGAATCTGCAGCCTGTCGCCATAATCAAGTTCCAGTATTTCTTTTATAAATCCATACCCTTGTCTGTCGAAAGCTTCAATTTGAATACCACTATTTTGTGAAATACTCCTATTATCTTTCTCTTTAGTGTAAAAGGTGTACCCATTAATATCATACGGCTGCCACGAGGTAACTAAAGTTGATGGCCCTAAAGCCAACATCTTCATTGTTTTCTCCTCTATTGTCTCCCCATATGGAATATTTTGATCCATTAACCATGTGGTGAAACGACGCTTGTGCTCTTTCATTATCCAAATATCTATTTGTTCTCGATATTCTCTTTGAAGATCATTCAGATGTTTCTTGATATATGGCTCAACTATTGCGATTTGTTGCAATACACTGAAATGTGCATCTCAAACTGATTGGTAACCCTCATCAATAAAAGTTCTCACACCCATTCTTCTTTTTCCGGACAACTTACCCTCGTGCAACGATATAGGCAAACCTATTTGTTTTCCATCTTTTATGTAATCTGTGCAACATTCAACCACTTCTTCTGTTGTGTAGCACTCCATAATTGAACCCTCTGGATGAGCACGATTATGCACATAACCCTTCAAAATTGATAAATATCTCTCATATAAAAACATATGATGCAGGTATAATGGTCCTAATGCCTTTATCTAATCCACTAAATGAATTATGAGATGTACTTGCATATCAAAAAAGGATGCAAGGAAGCACATCTCAAGCTGACAAATGGTCTCGACAATGTACCTTTTCAGATAGTCCAGATCTTCAAGATCAAGCTCCTTTTGTGAAATTGTATTAAAGAAGTAGCACAGTCTTGTGAGAACAACTTTCATATGCACTGGTTTGATTGACCTTACTGCAATCACAATGAACACTGTCATCATAATATGACAGTCGTGAGAGTTGTAACCAAAAAGAGACAAGTCATTCATCTTGACAAGTTTTCTGATGTTAGATTAGAAACCCGTCAGCACTTTAATACCATGTAAGCATCTACAAAATGCCTTTTTCTCCTCGGGTGTCAAAGTTTAGCTAGCTGAGGGAAGATAATATTTTCTATTAGGTCTATCTTTAGGGAGAAGTTCAGACCTCAAATTCAGATATTGTAAGTCTCTACGAGATTTCAACCCATCCTTCATCTTCCTAGCCATATCCAGTAAGGTTACAATGATACTATTAAACACATTTTTTGTAACCTGCATCAAGTCGATACTGTGACAAATATCCAAGTCCTTCCAGTAGGGTAGATACTTAAAAAAATGATTTCTTCTCGAACGGTGAGCCATCTGCTAGTGTGGCTTTCTTTCTCTTTATCTCCCTGATCGTTCCCTTGCCAAATACAACAGTTATGTTCTTTACCATTTCAAAGACAAGTTTCTCACTGTATGGTGCAGGAGCAACATCTTTTTCAATGGTGTTGTCAAAATATTTTTACATCTTGTGGTATTTATAATTTTTCGTTAAGAACCTTCGATGGCTCATGAACACTAACTTCCTAGATGATAGAAGGTATACAAATACAGTTCCATCTACACATACTACACATCCTAGCTTCTTTTTTATTTGTCCAGATATCGTAAAGAGGCCTGGGTAATCATGGACGGTAACAAATATAATAGCTCCTAGAGTGAAATACTCTCGTCGAAACTCATCCCAGATTCCAACACCTTCATTCCATAGCTTTGCCATATCCTCCATCAAAGGTTCCAGGAACACATCAATATGGATGCCAATCTGTTTTGGACCTTGGATAAGAATAGACAACATGAGGTACTTTTGTTTGTGACATAACCAGGTTGAAAGGTTGTACATCATTAGAATAACATGCCAACTACTGTGTATGGTCTTGTTTTCACCAAATGGATTCATGCCTCCGTACTCAATTCAAATCTTATATTTCGAATCCCCTCAACAAACTATGGATAAAGAAGATCAAAATTCTTCCACTGAGTTGCATTAGCCAGGTGTCGAAGCCTTCTCGGGTTCATCTTACGCTTCTCAGCATGCCAACGCATGAGTTTAGCATCATTAGGATTTGAGAACAGACACTTTAAGCAATCAATCACTGGAAGGTACCACATCACCAAGGAAGTAATCTTATTCTTTGCATTCAACTCGTTGGAACTACTGTCATCATCAATCTCAGAACCAATAGAGTTATTCTTCTTCTGTGCTCTTTTCTTTAAATTGTTAGGGTATATATGGTTGTAACTCCTTTTGTATCGACTGATGCCACATATCGAACATTTTTTCATAAATTCATACTCTTTGCGATACAACACACAGTGATTTGAACACACATGTATTTTTTTACACCTAGCGATAATGGACATATAAGTTTTTTAGCTCTATAAGTGGTGGTTGGCATCTTGTTAGGCTTTGAAAGTATTTTTGCTAGCAGACTCAAAAGCTCTGTGAAGCTACTATCAGACCATCTATTACTTGCTTTCAACTTCAAAAGTTTAAGTACAGCACGCAACATCGTGAACTTTTTATCACATCCATTTGATTCTTCATACAAAAGGTCACTCGATGCCTTCTCCAAAACGTTCATATTAGCTAGACCTCTCTCTCAACCTCCATAGATGTTAGCACTTGTGGTTCAACGTGACACAGCATCTCCTCAAAGTCAAATATCCTCTTCATCATCATCATCATCATCATGATCGTCAATATCGAGATCCATACTAGAATGATCGGTGTTGCCTCCAACTGTCACAACATCTGGACAATCCACTTGAGACATATCTTTTTCTCTATATGCTATCTATATGGTGTAGTTCTTCACAAAACCTCTCTTGATCAAGTGTGACTGGATTACTAAAGTATTTAGCCAGGCAATGTCGTTGGCGCAATCAATATATAGATAAAATATCTCATTTCTCTTTTCTCTCTTAGCATGATTCTTGACAGCTTCAACAAATAAAAAAATATTTTAAAGAAACTCAGGAGAAGGTCTTAGTGAATTGTACATTCATGCTCAATCCATTTTTTATTTCAATCTACGGATAATTTTATAGATTTAAATAAATAGAATACTAATTACATATTACCTACACATAATAAAATGCTAACTAATAATTAATAAAATTAAAATTTGCGAATTTGTACAACATGAATGGAAACTTAGAAGGTTAATAATTATCAAAATATGCTAAATTTTAGCCAATATAAATCTTCTAAAATAGCAAAACCTTGAGGAACCCTAGATAATGAAGAATCTAAAAATTAGGATACCAATCAAACTTAATCTTGAAACAAATCGGAGGAGGAGCAATAGATTACTCTAAAGAACAAGATTTCAAAAAATTTAGCCAATATAAATCTTCTAAAATAAAAAAACGTTGAGAAACTCTAGATAATGAATAATCTAGGAATTAGGACACAAATCACACTCTATTTTGAAATAAATCGAAGGAGGAGCAATAGATTACCCTAAAGAACAAGATTCAAAAAAGATTCACGAAGAAAACCTTCCCCTTGCGGATCGATTTTCACCGCGCCACCGCGCGCGCTCTGTTCTAGCCGCGTCGCGCAAGGAATAGGACGGCTGGAGGCTTGTATTTATATTTGTCAGTGTTTATATTTGTCGGTATTAGTGCAGACAGATCTCTTAACCACGCCGATTGTGTAAATAGAGAAGCGGTTCTCTTAGGCAACCGTCTGAACTAATGTCCTTTGTGCAAGAGATTTTCTAAAAGAACCGCTTGAACAAATGCACTTAGTGCGGGCAGCTGTCTTAAGCAACCGCCTGCACAGATTAAAGCCTTTGTGCAGGCGGTTCATTAAAAAAACCGTCTGCACTGAGTTTTATGTGCAAGCGATTCTTTTAGTGGGACTCACATACTTTTTAGTACAGCAGGTTGATTTGAACCAAAGGGTGTCGAAATAAATTCTTTTTGTAGTAGTGTAATTTATATGAAATTTCTGTGAACATCTGCACAAATGACTTCAGCAGGACCCTAAGACATAAAGAAGTACTACATCCATCTTGAAAATAAGTATTTGTTTGCGTTCTGTGCCATTTAACTTTAGCCAATAAATTTATATAAGATTCGTTTGACTTTAAAATGCGAGCCTATTCATCATAAGAAATATTTTTATAATATATATTTATAAACTATATATTAGAATTAATTTATATTTATAAAAATTATTGGTAAAAAATGTTAAAATCATATGGATATTTGACAGAAAGAGTACGTGACTTCACTTGGAACAAAAGAGCCGTCGGATTGAATGGAACAGGGGAGAATCTACTGCAAGCCGTGCCGTAATAAGTTCCATGAAAGGGCAATCATGGTAATTTCGTTGCCATTTCAATTTGGATCCGAGACAACATCTTATGACTTCGGTCAAGAGGATGAACAATTACATATCCATCTCTTCGGATCCCTCAGTAACCTAAAATTATGAAATCAACACCTTGAGGAGGATTTCGGGTGAAAAAAAAAAAGCTAAAAGAAAGGTCCCAAAATTTGCACATCACCCCCATACGCTTACATTGCATTTTTCAAACACTCCAAAACTCCAAAAATATCCTAGCTCAGATTTTAGTCAGACCTCAGAGCAGCTTGTAACCAGTGACCCAAACATTTGCCGCCGGTGACGCCTGGACGTAGACGAACCTCAGGCTCTTCCCGGCGTGCAGCGCCGGCAGCCATTTCGGTGGTACGTACCCGTACCGCACCTTGTCGAGACCCCACAATCTGCCGCGGAGGTCCGCGACGCCGAGGTGGAGCTCCCGGACCGTCTTCCTCGACCTGTTGGTCACCGTCACCGAGTATCTGTAGTACGTGGTGTTCCTCCTCGTCCACGTCTTGGTCACGTTCTGCTCGACCTTGAACAGAGACCACGCGGCGTGACGACGACGGTGGTGGTGAGATATCGGCACCGACGACGTCTGGTTCTGATGAAGCGATGTCGACAGCTGGTATTCTTCCATCCCGGCGCCGCATGCGCCAGCCAGTCGCGCGAGCACGCCGAGCAGCGGCGCGCTATTGTACGTGGCAGCCTCCGTCTGCTCGTAGTTGTTCCGCTCGTCGGCGAAGTCGTCGTACTCGTCGGGCCCGCCGACGACGGCGCCCTCGAGCACGTTGGGGTTCCCGGCCTGCCGCGGGTACCAGCTGGCGTACCCTTCCTGACAGCTGACGAAGGACGGGTCCTTGCGCACCGACACGATGGAGGCGCCGCGGTGGTGCACCTGCCGCGGGAAGCTGCCGCCGTACCCGACCATGTAGCTCGTGGCGCGCGGGTTGTTGCCCAGGATGTAGTTCACCTGGGACCGGACGAACGCGAGGACGTCGAAGGTCCGGACGCCGCCGCCAGGGCACCGCACCGCGCCGCCGGAGAGCGACGTGGCATAATCCGCGTAAGCCGTCAGCAGGAAGGACGCGCTGGTCACGAACTGCAGGTTGTTCCACCGCTGGTGGTACATCAGGCCGCCGGGGGTCCGGGGCACGTTCGCGAAGCCCTTGCCGATGCACGAGCACACGAAGAACTCCGCGTTCTGGCGGTACCGCTGCAGCGTCGCAGCGTGTTTGCCGGCCCGACCCTGGAGAAGGAACTGGTCGTCGGCAGACCGCGTCAGTTAAGTAGGAGTAGTACAGGTCGTCCAACAAACCAAAATGAACTCTTTTTTTTTTTGACAATGATGTTTTAACTATAAATTTGAAGTCTAATTGTGATTCAGCTATTGATTTTCAGAATTTGTGATTTAGCTATTGATTTTAAGAATATGTGATTCAGCCATCACTTTTGAAAGCCAATCTCAATTAAGCTATAAATTCGTTAAATAACTCTAATAGTGTTAACTTTTGGTATGAAAAAACAAAATTGTCGTTTACGATTGTATCATGATTTTATTAATTTTATTTTATTTATACAAGTATTTAAATCTAAATTTTAAATATTGAATTTTTGATAGAATTTGACAAAAAAAATCAAATTTTGAAAACTGAATTTGAAAATATCAAGATTTTAAAACATGAATTTGAAATTTCAGACTTTTGAAATTTGAATTTTAAATTTTCATAATTTTGAAACCTAATTTTCAAATTTTCAAATTATAATACCTAATTTTGAAATTTTCAATTTTTTAAAATTTTCAAACTTGAATTTGAAATTCCACATTTTCAAATTTTGAAATCTGGATTTACAATTTTCAAATTTTTAGATTTCAAACTTTTATGAATATTTAAAATTTTGATATCCACATTTCGTAAAATTAACAAAATAGTGATACAATCACAAAAAGCAATTTTATCTTTTCACACCAAAAATTAACATCGTTAGAGTTATTTAATGGACTTATGGCTCAATTTAGATTGACTTTAAAAAATGATAGCTAAATTACAAAATTTAAAAATTAATAACTGAATCACAATTAAATTAAAAATTTATAGCCGAAACACAGACCCCTGATTTCAGTGCTTGGTGTTGGTACCTTGGCTGCGAGGACCTGCACGCCGGCGTACTTGACGTCCCAGCCGAACTGATTAATGGACCAGCCCGTGCCGCCGAGCGCGTCGCCGTTGCGAGCTAGGTACTCGAGGTAATAGCCATCCTCCGTGGCCTGGTAGAGCCATGCCGCCGCCCATAGAAGCTCGTCCTGCATCCAGCCATCATGGAACAAAGTCAGTTGAAAGGATCAGCATCTGGACCTCACGTTTCGCCTTCCGCGACCACTTACCCCGTATCCGCTGAAGGAACCGTAGTAATTCCGGGCGACGGGGATGCTGGCGTCGTACTTTCCTCGGTACTTGTCGGCGAACGTGAACAGCTGGACAGAATGCAGAGGATTTGAGAACTCGGATCACCAGACATCAGCTCAGATCGGTAATGGCGGACAATATGTGCTAGTGCTACTACCTGCTTAGAATGTACAAGGAGGAGGTTGGCGTATCCAGGATATTTTCTGCGGAACACGAGCGACGCAGCGGCCATTGCCGCGGCGGTCTCTCCGGCGAGGTCGGACCCGGGGTTCTGCGGGTCGATGCGGAACGCCTGGCGGCTGGTGGTCATGTCCTCGGGCCGCTGCCAGCAGCTGTGGTCGGTGTCGCCGTCGCCCACCTCGCCGTACAGCACGTCCGGCTGCGGGTGCGCCTTGATGAAGTAGTCCGTGCCCCACTTGACAGCGTCCATGGCGTTGCGCAGCTCGCCGGCCGCCGCCATCTGCTTGCCGTACTCCAGGATGCCCCACGACATCATGGTCACCGTGAACGCCATAGGCAGGCCGAACTTCACGTTATCACCCGCATCGTAGTACCCGCCCACAAGGTCCACCTGAAAAAAAATACAAAAAAAAACACAGATATTATGTTGGGCTGAGCAGCCACTGACACCAAAAGCTTGTGCCATGGACACAACCATGCTTGTAAGAGCTTAAGAAGGCAAATTGTACGTACGCCATTGGCCTTTCCATCGAAGAGCCCGGAGCTCTCTCTCCAGGTGACCCTCTGGTTGGGCGGGAGCTCGCCGGACCGCTGCGCCTCGAAGTATAGAAGGCTCTTCTGCAATGCCATGCCGTAGTCGTGGCCGCCGCCGCCGGAAGCCAAAACTATGTTCACCACTGTTGCAACTGCCAGGAAGCTGAGTGCAGCAACGTTCTGCTTGGCCATGGCAGTGCACCAATGTGGTGAGGCGAGGTAAGGAACAGAGTGACCAGGGGTTCTGCTTGGCTTAGGAGGGAGCCCGAGGGAGTAGTACCACTTAAATATTGGAAGGAAGAAGGAACCAGGGTTTAGGGTTTACAAAACCACGAAAATCACTTCGGTTTTTTCGATGTTCCGTAAAATCGATTCGGTTCTGTTTCACTAAATTATTATACTAACAATTACAATTTAAAAACAAGAATCAATTTTTTATTTACAATTTCAAAATTGGCTGACGGCTTACAAGCCAAAGCTAGTGTTTCCTTATCGTCGTCGAATCTGAAAACTATTCCTACCACTGCTATTAATTTGACTTTCAAATGTTTTAAATTTGGACTAAAAATGATACCTTTATTTTTCAAAGAATCATGTAATAAAATTTTATATATTTCACTTATGTCGTGATGAAGCGGTATAACAAATTTTTATTTGTTTATTTAATTTATGCCTTTATAATTTCATTTCAAAATATAAAATACGTGAAGAAATCTATTTGTACAAGCTAATAATTACACGATATAAAATACTTATAAAAATAAATAATTTTGGTAATAAAATTAGACATTTTTTCAGTATAAATTGAACAAGGATGATAACAAGCAAACAAAATAGCATCTGAGATATCAATTTCACATCCAATGACAGATAAAAAAAACTCTAATTTTTTAATAGTTTGAAAGGAATTAATCTACTTTGAATGGTAAATAAAGAATTTTCTCTAAAAACAATGGACTTGGGTGATCTACGTGACTGCCACATCGGCGCGGATAGGAAGAGCCAAATCAGGGGCCAACTCCAAGAACCAAGAGTACGGGCCTCGGGCCAAATCAGGGGCCTCTTTTATCAGAGCTCACAGTTTTTGATTCTCAATTAAAATTTATAAAAAAATTTGTCAAACGCTGTTTAAAAAATGATTTTTTATGATTCTGTAAAGTAATTTTTTATGATTCTGTAAAGTACTTTTGATTTTTTATGATTCTGTAAAAAATTTGGTGGCGGCCATGGAACCACACGACACCGTGAGAAAGCTTGGCGCCAAACAAAGCTTCGTTTTCATTTTTTCACACTACAACGGGGCGCGGCAGCCGATGGAAAGCAAGCACATGGCGCCCGCGCGGCGCACGAGAATCGAGTCCATCGACGACCGCGGCGCACTACCGCAAAATGGATCAAAACCAATCAGTTTTTACTGATTTTAAATGATTTCATTCGATTCGATTCTCAGTTTAATAAATTTAAAAAAAATTAAAAATTTAAAAATCGATGAATCGATAAAAAACCGCTTGAATCAATTTAATTTCAAATTTAAAAAAAATAAGTCAAAAAAACAGACCAATAAAAAAAATGATAGGTAAATGAAAAAACCAACTGATTTTCTCTCATAAATTTTAATTTTCGAATTTAACTTTTTTTCATATTTACTGTAACAGTTTTTTTTTTTCCCAAAAACAGACCAAAACACCAAACCGGGCGCCGCAGAGGCCCCACCTGTGTAACTGACATTTTCTTTCCGCGCTTTCGCGACGCTCCATGCAGCCGCGCTGCGTGCCGTGGCGGCCGCGCCTTTTGTTTTAGGCTTTTTTGACTTGTGCGCCGCTGGCCGCGCGGCAAGGGCGGGAGAACAGGCCGTGATTCCTGTGGTGCGGTCCCACTACCGGCGGCTGCTCCCGGGGACATCGCTCCCCAAGAGTCCAAGCGTCCGTCCGCGTATTCCGGCCCGCGCACTCCGCGTCGTCCGGCAGAGACTATGTTGGGTTTTTTGGCTGTGGAATTGGAATGTGTGTGCATACTGCAATTCTGCTGGATCACTATCTCTACTCTCACTTTTGAGGTTACCGATGACAACAAAACATAACGAAGAGACTCTTATTCACAAAGCTGTATATATCAGAAATGCTGTTGTGAGCACAATGGCATCATTTTGAAAGTTAAGACATCCAAATGTCGGATTTTACTGCTACAATTAAACACTGATAATGGTCAAACCTTATTTATTAGCAGTCAAACCTACAATATTTTGAGCTTACTTGTAGTGTACTCCTTTCATCCCTAAATTATATAAGTCACTCTATATTCCACAATTTTTCTTAAATTATAAATCTTTTTAATATATCTTCACTCTATCTCTCTACTCTTGATTTACAGAACACCTCACATTTTCTATTTTTTTTAATTCTCATGTTCAAATATAAAACAACTTATAAAATATGACCAGAGAGTAGGAAATACTATCATTTTTTCCCCTCATGACCGGAGGCAGTGGTGCATAGGGCTGGAGCACCTGTTTAGGCCCGCCGTTTGTAACGCTGAAAAGTTTTCCTTTTTTTCTTATGAAATTTCTGTGTTCAAATGGTGTGGGCATCAGGGTTTTATTGTATTACAAGTTAGTCAACTGATAATCAACGGTTGAGATTAAATTCATATATTACATTTTGGGGGCGATTTTGAATTCAACAGAGCCTCTCAGGTACTGCCTCCGTTCTAAATTAGAGCATCCCAACGTTAGTTTCAACGGACACTAATAAGGGTTTCGCGGAAACCAGCTACCTCCGATTTAGCCGAAATTTGAGAAAACTATAAAAACTATTATAGTACACTGTAAAAATCAAATGAACATATAAATCATGATTGTTCGAAATTTGGGAAAACTATAACTGTAAAAATCGAATGAATATAAAAATCAAGATTTGAAACGAAAATCGCTCGGTTTTTTTGATTTGTCTACTGGTTTTGAATTTGAACCCAAATCGGTTTGACTAGTTTTCCACTGACTTTTTCGGTTTTTTTAGTTTACAGGTTTCAAATTTTTAAAAATTTAAATTGAAAACCAGTCATTCAAATTTTTTGAACTTTTATTCTTTTAAAAGTTTTAAACCAAAAACTGATCATCGACGAAATCGAATTAGATCGGTTTCACCGAAAATTATGAAAATAGATCCGATTTTTTCAGTTTTCTAAACCCTGACCGTGCATGTTGCAGGCTTCGAACCAAATAAAACTTTGATCCTGCTGTGACGATAGCCAAACAGTGGATAATAAAAAAATTGAATTGAAGGCGCAGGTAGGAGCGGCTATCTGTGGGAGAAAGGGCTGAGGGCATTTTTATTCCAAAAACCTAGTCCCACAACACCCACAACAGGGTCCTACTTATTGGAGCACTCACATTGAAGCAATTAAATCGTACTAGTAGAGTTCAACTTTATATGGCAGCGCTGGGAGTGCCGGTCATTTTAGCTTCCTCTAATTGCTTTCATTTGTGCTTCTTAATATTCCCTCCGGTCACACAATAAAGATCGTTTTAGATAATGACACGGTCGTCAAAACACAACTTTTACTCCTATTTTCTATAAAAATATTTATGAAAAAGTGATATATATATATATATATATATACTTTTTGAGACAAATTTAATTATATAATTTTCACATGTCTAAACTTAACAAATTAAAAGTTATTTGTAATTTATATTCTCAATGTTTGATCAAAACATTATCAAAACAACTTTTTATTGTGTGACTGGAGAGAGTATATTTTTTTGGTCCTCCCAATATGAATCTATCACTATCTCTCTCTTTATTTTCTACACATTCTAACTTTTAAACCTCTGTTAATTTTCATGTCCAGATTTAAAAGGAACAAATAAATCAAGACGGATAGAGTACGTGGCTAGAATTGCTGTGAATGGAAATTGAATATCAATGTAAATTGTCTAACAACAATGATTAAAAATTTTGTTTATCAATGTGGCTACCAGTTATGTAGTACGAATTTGTATTTACAACCAAACGTTATGCTTAAGAAAGATGCGACATGCTAATTATATAATACTCCCTTCAATTTTAAAATATTAATACCGTTGATTTCTAACATCAACTATCATTCATCTTATTCAAAAAATGTGTTCAAATGTGTAAACTTCTTAATCGTATTTCAATTACACTAGTGATAAAACAAATTCTAACAAAATATTTTATATTTATGGAGTATATTTTTAATAAGACGAATGATTAAGTTAATTGTGTTAATATTTTATAACCACAGGGAGTATTTGAAAAGAAAGAGTCAAGGAAAAGAGGGGCAAAAACAAAAAGCGCGTAATGGAGCAAGATGGGCGAGATTGACGCACTGGACAGAGACGGGCCAGTGCTGCCGGTTGTATATGCATTTCACCTTTTAAAAGTAAGAAAATATTAGTTAATAAAGATACTAATTGCTTCTGTGACTAACCAATTTGGTCTTGTTTTTTCAACTTTGCTTATTTAACTTTGCTTTTCAACTGCGAATAGCTAATTTGACCTAAAATTTTACTTATTTGACTCTTCTGTTTCAGCAAATGAAAATCAAATTAACTATTTGGAGTAAAAAAACAAGATCAAATAAGCAAAGTTCAAAAAATAAAATTAAATTGGCTATTAGCATTCAAAAGAGAGGCAAAAAAGAAATGCCCCTAGTTAAAAAGTCTTAAGTTTTATCTAAGGCTGTTTGTTTGGGATTATAATCAGATGGACTATATAATTTACATATTATAATCTGTAGAGGTAAATAAATATAATAGCTTAGTTAATCTTAAATCTGAATTATTATAATCTAATAAGCTGCTTATTAGGAGCTTAGTTTAGATTATAATCTACAAAATACCCCCTACCCATACCAATTATAAAACAACTATTTACAATTGTCATCCATGTCTAAATTATAATCTAGATTATATAATTTGCGGATAATCTACTTAGAGAAACAAACAGGACCTAAATTTACTTCTTTTAAGTACTAATCCATATATTAGCACTAGGCTTGAGGCCATTTTCTCCGCCATTGTATTGACGGTTATTTGGGCCACTCTATTAACAGGACCGGTCGCCTTCTGTATCGGAGCTTTGTTTCCGGCGCTGGCAAGGTCAAAGGTGCAGCAAGCAGATGGAAAGCAAGAACGAGTATCCTGCAGGTATGGATGATGGACTAGGGAGGCCTCAGCCGTAAAGATGCTCGTAACAGTTGCAAAATACCCGCCTGTTCTCATGGTTCCATGTCCCAAGAGCGATCAAAGCCACAATCGTAGGTGTCTCTCTCTCTTTTTTGTCTGAAGGGAACATTAGGAACAAGATTTTTTTTTGTCTCAATAAAGTGAAGGCAGTGTATGATCAGTCATTTGGTGCAAGCTTGAATTCATTTTGGAATGAGCAACACATCCTCTATTTTTTTTTGGCGCAAGGATTGGGGAAAATATAACTACCCTTTCAGAATTTAATTTCAACCACCCAAGCCCATTGTATGGATTTGGAAATGCTCTGCAGCAACAGGAGTCAAGATCTTCTCCTGGCTCCTGTTCATGGATTTTGAACACGAGAAACATCTTGAAACGATCCTCTGTGATGCTCATGTTGAAGAAACAACCTTTCATCTGTTCTTGAGGTATTCACTGGGACTATGGCATAGTGTTTTTCCATATGCTTGAGAACTCGCCAGAACTTCCAAGATCAGCAGTACTAAATGGACATTTTCAATGTAGCTTCCTGGGGCATTTGGAAGCAAAGGAACAATCAAATCTTTGATAATAGGCAGGCCTCAATTTCCTCCTGGAGGATGCTTCGCAAAGAGGAATCCTGCCTGCAAGCTCATAGGCCTAGCGCTCCTTTGGACTGCAGAATTTTTATAAAAAGGGAGAAGTACTCAGGTTCAAGAGCATTCACATAATTTCTTTTTATATCTCTTATTACGGCAGTACCAAATATAGTGTCCTATGGACAATAAAAAAACCGTTTTAATGCCCTCTGAACAAAATCGAGACGAGCGATGTGTTACGGACCAAGCGACACAATTACAATACCATGTAGAAAAATCTCTCATAAGAAAATCAGGCAAGTTTATTTGTGCTTTTCCATCTCAGACTACCAAACCTAAAGAATCAACGCATCTATTGTAGCACAATTACTTTTATAGATGGAAAAATTAGGCATAATACGATGAACATAGACTCCTACCTCCTAAATTTGTCAAATCTGCTGATAGATCAGAAAGACTGAAATCCCAGATCTGTTGGCCCAAGGAAGAACCGTCAGCACCATCTGGTCGTGTTTGCAGAGGTTCTCCGTCTCCTACATCAGCTCCAAAGGTGGTGTTTGCTGCAGATTCATCCACGCACATTCCTGATATCTCATATGTGAAAGGTACATGATTGCTTGACATCGCAGATGATGGATTCACAGCCATCCCAGATGACATAGCACTGCAGGCCGTTGCAGCATGTGCAGTTTCATGTGTTTCATTTTCCATAGTCCTTCAATAACAAAAATCAAACATTAAGTCATAAATGACCTATAAAAGTAATGGGCAAATGAACTAACTGAAACTAGTATATAGTTTTTTTTGTCGTCGTACAATATATATTTCCAGAAAATGTTTTGAATGTATGAGAAAAAATGGCTAAAATACAATAAGCTTGAAATTATGAGATATGTTGGAAGTGCACTTGTAGCGCAGTGGTATATCTCCAAGTAGAGGGAACAACAAACCTGGGTTTCTAAACCAGGTTTTGCAGGACCAAAAAAAAATAAAATCCACAGACGCTGGGCAAAAGGGTGCTTCCCACGTGTGGTTAGTGTAGCTGGTGCCCAATTAACACACTGGTTGAGTTTCCTTTTTTAGAAAAAAAATCTAACATTTGTGCTACCACAGTACTGGTATACTGAATTTCCCATGAGCACTCAGATACATAATTATCTTATTTCAATTTTGGAGAAACTATAAATAATATTATGATTAGCTTTCCTGGGTTGTAGCATGTCTTGACCTGAAACACTGGATTAACCACGAGACATTAATATAACAGTCAAAAAATATTATATGTTATGTGGCACCAGCAATATAGCCGCACGATTAAGACGAGTAATACTACTGGGCGTCAACAGCACTATATGATGTGCTATTTTCTGTTACTAGTAACAGATTTAAGATTTACTTTACCTAACATATACTCCCTCCGTTGTCTTTTTGACGTCGTTACCGACAGAGTCGCGAGTGCTTTTTTTTTTTTTTTGTCGTTCTTCTTCAACCTAAACGATGTTTTCCTTTGTTACCCCTTGCACCTTCCCAGCTTCCTGCCTGCTTCATCGCTCTCCTCCGCTCTGCCGCGCTGCGTTGCTTGAACTCACCGTCAGCAAGAGCTTGATTCATTATAACCCCACCGCGCCAGTTGACCTCATCTCATCGATTGAGGCGTTGTGTTCACCATGCGCAAGATTGATGCGGACCTCTAGCTGCTCCCTGTGAGCCGGGTTGGTGAGTCCGCCGAGCATGTTGACCACGACGGGGTCCTGCATCAGCGTGCTACAGATTCTTTTGGGGGTGGTGCTCCGGCCGCCGGCTGCCATGCTTGCGAGGCTTGACAGCTCACAGCTCCTCCATCATCTGCGTGTGTTGTGGGGCGCCGGTGCCTCTGCCACCAGGTTGGCCACAAACGCATCTTGGCGCGGACGGCTTTGGGGGACATAGGCGAGTGGAACAGGGGGTCGGAGGAGACGGCCATGACCATGGCACCGGAGGAGGAATCAATGGAGCAGGGTCTCGAGGTCGGCGGCAGGATCTGGGTGTGGCGCGGCATAGCGCAGCTGCTGTGGGGCGCTGGATCCTGTGGCGGCCGGCTCGGGGCGGCTTGGCTCACCGGTGGCCACGGCCGGCGCGATTGGGAAGAAAGCCGAGGGCAAAATCATCATTTCACTGGTTCCTTAGTCATAACGAATCTGTCGGGAACCACAGTAAAAAGAGAATGGAGGGAGTAGGGATTAGCAAGAGATTTGGTTACTCCGTTCACATTTAGTTGGATTTAGTTTCTCGGATAAGGGAGAATTAGAGCCTATTTAAAAATTGTAAGTCAGATCAGATGAATTAAACAATAAATGGATTACCTTTCTTTTTTCTTCCTCATTTCACCACAAGGCACAGAGTGAAAAACTACACCCTATTACCAATCTAACTTACGAGCTATGTAGCCGAAGGCCTACAGATTTAGGCATCAATGCTCTTGACAACTTGGTATCACGATTCAGATAATCCGCATCGCCACCACCACCACTACCACCAGACACCGCTGAAGCAAATACCGACCGCCTTGGTGGAACCTTCACACCTGCAGATCTTGAGGCCCCTCATCAAGTCTTTGGCCGAGACTGTCCATATCCTGAAGCCTTGGTCGATGAATTCAAAGAGTGTCTTACCAACTCTGCATCGTTAGGCAACAGATATTCTAAGGACCGGAGAGCATCACAATGACCGGCTGCCTCATCTCCAAAAGATAGATTTTCCCAAGTTTGACGGCAAGTCCGATCCTCTCGCGTTCATCAACAGCTGTGAATCCTTCTTTCATCAATAGTGGATCGTGGAGGAGAAAGTATGGATGGCACCTTACAACTTAGAAGAGAGTGTCCAAATGTGATTCATCCAAGTACAACAGGATGAGGGTACTCCATTGTGGCGCTGCTTCACCTAAATCTTGGATTCGAAAGCATGATTTCAAGAGATGGTCTCAAACTAGATTCAATATTCCCAAAATTCTTGTATGTCTTAAAACATATGTATGAAAGGGGAATAAAAGATTATTGGTATTAGATGAGGGAATGAATGAAAGAACTATGTATTTCTTGTTGTTTATATTATTATAAATTTTATATGTCGTAAATATATATATATCTTATATGATTGTTACACTTTAGCAATCAATCATTAGCACATCAAGTACTAGCTCTGATGGAGGATTGGAGTGAAGGAGGTGAGCTACGAGTTCATTGTAAGGTCTATATTATTAAATATAATGTATATAGTTAGTCATGCATTGATTACTTACATTATTATACTATATTTGTAAAGGATGGTACGACACTTGGGAAAGAATTTTTGGTTCAATTGTTAGCGTCTAATCTGAATGAGATAAGAAGAGTTTCATTATAAAATATCCGAGATTACCTTTTCTGTATCACGGGTAACCAAATTCTTAGATAAAGTGAATTATGTGTTGTTAGTTCATTATTCACAGCATATGTTTTTTTATTAATTCGTGGTATCTTACCTATATTGTATCGTACATCACGTTGTCTTTCTATATTAGATGTGGATTGCACATGTTGTCCTGTTTTGTAGTCTAGCATTCGGACTAGTAATACAATAGAATTTGATCAATCATCCCTAGCTTCGACTAGGATGAAGCATACACAATTCTCCGGTTTTATGCATTCTTGAGGGCCGCTGAGCTTGCTGCAGATTGCTCCGGTGAAGATGACTGCAATATATGTTGTAGGAAGAGTAACAATTAATAAATGCTATATTGATATATATCTCGCAATTCACGTGGATATGCTTTATTATCACACGAGGCAACGAGCTATCTTAGAAATGCATAACATGTACATGGAATTATATATTTCATCCAATTTTAAAAACATTGGCACTTGAGTTTTAACATCAATTTTGATCATTCATCTTATTCAAAAGTGTAATCCCTGAGTCTAGTTATCATTATTGTGAGGGCCATGGAAAAAGGCACAACTCCTATATCTTATTGTGGTAGGAAAACCATAAGATCTAGTCCTGTTTTGCTAGTTCAAAGAGAGATGAACTATAGCTAAGATTTCAAAGCATAGTGACTATGAGTTAACTTTTTTACGCAAAGCAAAAATAAAAAAATAAACAAGTTACTGTGTAGGTGTGACCCACGCAGCGTGTGCGTGGGCATGAGCCTTATTTGAGCCTGAGCTGTTACAATTATGCTCGCAAAACTAACGTTGGACTAGCTGCCTGTTTCATGATAGTCGTTTATCAATCATTATATCAGCAGTTAAAATTAAATCCACGGCACACCAACCCTCCTTTATATATAAATGAAATTTAGTTACTATAGCTAGGTCCCTGTTTTGTATAAAACAGGTTACAATCTGAACAAAGTGATAACACGATTTGAAACACGAGGCACGGGGAATGAAGCTGCTTGAACCACAACGAGAATGAGCAAGTACCCTTCCATCTAGATCTAGCACATTACACAAAGACTGCTAGCAGTGGTGAGTTTTGAAATAAAAAAGCAGAGGAGGCTACTATGCCTAACGAAGAAGAGGGCACAGATCTGTGAAAACTCCTTTCCACCGTGTTTATGATATTTGCTGTTTGATGACCATGAGTTCCTCGTGGGCTTCCCACTTACTAATTTCAGTGATAATGAACCTTCTCTATGGAACTTGGCATTATGTGATTTTGAATTTGTCGTCGTCAATAAGTATATCTGTTGAGTTGATTAAACGGGCAATACATCAATAATAGTATTCGTTGTTAGTCCATGTTTTGTATGGCGTTTGATTTTCTGTAATGCAGTGGTAGTAGCAAACAGAATATCCAATTTTGTACTGTAGGCCTTACTGGTGAGCATAGTTTTCCTTTCAAGTAGAAAGTCACTGTCGTGTTTCTCAAAAATAGAAATTCACTGTTGCAAATATAAGTGATATACTCCCTCTATTATTAAATTGATATCGCTGTTGATTTCTAACATCAACTTTGATCATTCGTCTTATTCAAATTTATCATTTCAATTATTTGAATCATAACTTAAAAGTTTACACATTTGAACTAATTTTTTGAATAAGACGAATGGTTAAAGTTGATGTTGAAAGTCAACTGCGACCAGTTTAAAAACGGAGAAAATAGATTCTTTCTTTCCCTAACTAAAGTGAGCCATACTGATCTAACTGTAAACAAAGCTCTGCACCAAAGATGAACTACGTGCACCACTAATTATCAGTTTAACGAGTGGTAACTATTCTCGACGGCACCACTAATTATCAGTTTAACGAGTGGTAACTATTCTCGACGGCTCGACTAATCGATTTTGAAAGAACACCTCATACTCTAAGGGTACAGGATACATTACCCTGAACAATTAGTCATAGTATGCTTTTAACCAATGAAAGTGCCAGGCATGAATATTATTATCATTAAGCTCGCAACACCATCACAAGACTAGCTAATAGATTGTTTCAACCAAACATAATTTTAACATTTGAAATCAAATCGATACCCACCAATCATCCTCAACAGTTGAAATCAAAACGATGAGTGAAATGTGCTGATGTGACTAATTTAAGGTAACTAGTTCCAAGGAAAAATATTAACTTAAAAAATAATATATTAATATTAAAATGAATTTATTTTTTTAACAATTTTTTTGGATCTCATATATTTGTTCTGGATAGTTGTGTTTTGCTAACCACCAATGGTCCGGTGGTCTCAAGATCTGAGAGATCCAAAATAAACTTTAAGTGTATTTTTTTGTGCACGTAGTCTTATCCATTTTTGTCAAGGGCATTCTACCGTATGTACGTAGAAAAGAAAAGCTGTGCTTTTTAAAGAGTAGAGATGAGCGTGGATGATTGTCATTCAACTTGTACATCCATTGAGCGTTTGAGAGTACTTTTCTGAGATTAGCCCTTGTTCCTGTGTAATCAATTTTCTATGAGTAAATTTCACGAAACTATATATATTTTATCAATATTATCACAAAACTATAGATTTAAGCCATACTTGCATAAAGCTACAGATTTTGTATTTAATTTATCACAAAACTACAGATTTTATAAATATGTTGCTAAAATTACTGTAGTAAACCTGTAGTTTTCTGAAACTATGACTTAAATATATAGGTTTGTGATAATAAAAGTAAAATACCTGTAGTTTTGTGAAATTTAATCATTTTCTATCATGCTTGCAGCGGCTACTGGGTTACAGAAGACCCCATTACAGGATCCTGTTGGCCTTTTTTTTTTCCATAATGGAAAAAGTTCCAGCCTTTTGCAATGTTCTGCAGACGGCCCGGCGGTTACATGCAGTAGTAGGCCTTTCAAGTGAAGCGCACAAATTGTTTTTCATTGCTTCATGCTTTTCAACGGGCTCGATAGGGTGTTACACTTGTACTGAAGAATCAATATGTTGTCCAAATCATGTGTACAGAAGTTATGACTTGAAATTAGAATTATGGCATTGTCCCCACCTGATATATACATATAAACCATATCGAGTACACAGATCTCACTCTACAAATCAAATTCAATGAGCTCTTGGCGGACCTCTCTACTAACTGTGTGCGCCAGGGGAAGAGAGCAAGCTGAGCAGTTTCTCACTGTGTCGCACCCCTCAGATTGTTAGTTTTTTCAGATCTTCAGTATGTGTATATGTTCTGGAACATTGTACGTTTGTGGGCTCGGAGTGATGCAGCATCGGCGGGAGCTGTTAGATGGCAGCTCCGTCATGCAATTTTTGTAAATTTGTTCATTAACTATTACATCAAAAAAATAATAGGTTGAATGTCACAACAATACTTTGACAAGTAAAACTAGTAATTATTTAACTAATATACAATCATTGCCATTTGGAATTCCATTATTCTTTTTTCCCTGATGAATGTAATCATTTTTTTTCCCTTCGCGTAATCATCTTTTGGCAGCTGGCAGGCCCTGATAGCGAATGTCGTAATGTTGCCGCCACTCTCCTGCCATCGCGTTGATGTCATGTGGAATTCGGCCGCCTGCAGCCGTTTCAAGAATTCGGCCGCAGACATTGAAACACTATGGTGGCGTTTGGGTTTGGCTTGGGTTAGGAAAAGGGATAGACAATTGGAAATGAGATGGTGGGTTGGGGTTAGGGATATAGAAATGTAATCTATTTTCTATGTTTGGGTTCATGGGTTAGGGATATGATTATACAATTTTCTGGACTAAATACCTCTGCTTGAATGAAATATAAGCAGTATATACTTCTGTCCTATTGATAATAAAGTATGACTAGATAATTGATAATTTTATTTTATAATGCCAGCACAGATTATTAAAATATTTTAATATCAAAGTCAACTCACTTCAGACAGCAGTATATATACAGAACCTCTATGAACAGTTCACATATTTACAATCAAAATTCCACCTTTTCCTGCAGCTATGCAAACCACTTTCCACACTATTGCCATTACTATTGCCATAGGTCACAAATAATAAGTCCTAACGCCAACAAAACAGCTCCAATTCCACTTCATCGAGATGGGCAGTGTCATTTATCTAACAACCTACTTAGCCTATACAAAAGGGGCGCTGCATTTGTACTTACATAAACTACTTTGCCTTCGCAAGCACCTGGGAAATAAATTCAGATTTGAACACATCTAGAGTGGTGAAGAACATATTCAACGTTTTATCATCTTGACCAATATCAATGCCAACCTTCACCAATTGCTCACGCGTAAACTCTGGAAATCTAGTAAGCACATCGAACAATTGCTTCCTCCTCTCATCAGTTTCCTTTTTGGCTTCAAGTTCATGGGCCACTGCAGATTGGATTACATTCATAGCACCTGCATTTGTACTTTCAGCCTCTACAAGATTTTTTAGTGACTTCGACAAACTAGAAAGCTCCAACAACATAGCATCATCTTTTGAATGCTTTCTCTTACGACTAACCGCAGATTTATTACCATGTGAAGGATTGCTTCCTAGACATTTTAGTTGAGATTGAGAGTCAACAACACTTTCAGATTGGTGGGCTGGTTCACTTAAATTCTCTGCAGATTGGTCTTCATGTAGTTCAAACTCATCTCCAAGACCTTTGGCCTTGCCTCCCTTTGCAACATCATTGCATAAATTTCACAAAGCTTGTCGTAATTTTGAAACGGGTTCATATACAGATTTGCTGCTCTATTTTGACTTTGTAAAACATATGAATAAATTGAATTATATGCAAAGTTAATATAAAACCAGATTACATATGAAATGACACTGCAACAAGTATTATATGTAGGCACTGTACCTTTGCCCAGCCATTGAATAGCTCTTGGTCTCCAACTACCATTTTTCTCTGGTCATCCCAGCCAAACCCACTTCCATTCTGCTGAATATCTAAAATATATATGACAATAGCTTCTTCGGTTTTTTCACCAGAGACTGAATATGAGGGTCAGCTTTGATATTAGCATTTGGGAATCTCTTAGCAAGCTCTTTCTCTATGTAAGTCATCTATCCACATTTGTGACCAGTGTCTGCCTTCCATGTAGAGTCATTCATTGCATATAGTATATCAACAAGTGCGTTCTCTTCTTCTACAATCCAGATCCTCTTGTCTCTCTTCTTATTCAACCTTTTACTTTTGTTTCCCTTGCTCACCGAAGTCATAACAGCAGATACAAAACACACAACAAAACTAAAAATGATAACACCACTAATCATGTATGAAAGCCAAAAAAAGGGGAAAACATGGGAGATATTAACATAGATAGATAGCAAACATCAATATAAGTTTTGGGATACATTTATGGCATCCTAGGATCAGCACCACAAAATACAATTAGTGGCGTTTTTTTGCTTGCCAAGCCTGCCACATTGTAGCTGCTAAACTATCTCTAAATTCAGTCCACTCTGCTGATGACTCCGTACTATCAACTATGCCTACATTGGTGTCTTCATGTTGCAAGAAATCTTCCAATTCAGTCTCCAATGGATCAGAACCCATTTGTTGTCTTATGAGATTATGGAGATAGCAACAAGCAAGGATAATAGCAATCTGAGTATCTATAGGGTAATAAGATCCATTTCTAATAATACCCCATCGTAGCTTCAGCAATCCAAAGGTCGTTTCTATAACATTTCGCGTCGAAGAATGCTTCATGTTAAATAGTTCCTCCTTTCTTGATGGGGAATTACCCCCTTCTTTGAGGTGGTAATGTTGTCCTCTATATAGAGTGAGAAATCCGTCACAATTTTTGTACCCGGCATCCACAAGATAATAGCAACCTACGTTTATGAGATCTTATTATTTTCTTATGGATTATGTGTTGATGATCAAAACTATGAATGGAGATACCACTTCTTACCACGAGGAACCCTCAAACCATTTGGCCTTGTCAAAGCATCACGGAATACCCTTGCATCAGCCGCAGAACCTTCCCAACCCGCTAATACATAAATAAATTGCATATCTGGTGTGCAAGCACCAAGAATATTTGTTGCAATTTCATTCTTTCTTGAACGGTATCTTGGTTTATCAACAGCTAGAACTCTAACTTTAATGTAGGTACCATTAAGAGCACCTAAACAATTCTATAAGATTCAAAAGTGTATTGATTAGTCAGTGTATAAAAGTATTAATTATTGTTGATTTAATGTGCTTTTACCTTAAACCACTTCCACCTTTCCTCCTTGCAATTATCTGATATTGGTTGAGGGCTTTTAAGAAGCACACTCCAAAGCTTAAGAACTGCTCGCAACACATTGTTGAAGTGCCGACTTATTGTCTCTATGGATCATTGATAATCTGTTCTTATGGAGCGACTTTTTTCATCATAAGCTAATATATGTAGGAACATTGCTACTATTTCCTCAACTCTAACATTCCTAGTATGCCTTAATCCTCCAATATCTCTTACTAAAGAGCATAAAATCCAAAAACATCTCCTATCCATTCGAAGTTGTTGAACACAAAGAATATCACTTTCATATATCATATCATTAAGATTTTTCATTCGGCTTGCTGGATCAAACCTACAGGGCTCTCTAATGAACCATAATTTCTTTCTAGTGATTCCAAACCAGTACATCAAAATTATATGTAAAGTCATCAACAATTTCATTCTATGATGTCTCATCTGTTGACTGAACAGTAGCATGTCTTTTGTGGATAGAGGTAAGGTCATGTTCTGTTAAATAAAATCTGATAAGGCACATGTTTCAAAAATAATTAAAACAGGATAAAAAATAAGAATCACAGCTGGACAACAATTAGCTTCCAAAATTAGAGGAGCAATCTACAAACTTATTGAAGCATATGGTGAAATAAAGCATGGCTGCAGCGCAATGTAACCAATACCTGAACTGTGCTCTCTTGTGGATCAGCTGCAATAACTCCTGGTTGTCCATGCACTTCATGCTCATTATGCTTAATGTAAACCTCTAGATAGTTGGTCTGATTCGAATACTTCAGCATTTCAGAGACTGATTTGTCATCTTTAAGATGGTCTATGCCACCAGAATCAAGACTTCGACCAGGAATGGCATAGAAGAGAGTGTCACCATCTTTGAAGCCAACAGTTTTGGCCAGGTCAACTACATGGTAGTAGGACATATGGTCTGTGTCAATATTTCGGAAAATAGAGACTTGACCACCATTATATGTTACTGTGCCTTCCTTTGAAAAGGAGCCCCGATAATGCATCAAGATATTGACAAAGCCTGGAGCCATGATATCTGTAGATGAAAGGAAAAATTAGAAGTACATCATGAGATCATATAAGTTTTCTTGTCAATTAGATCAAGTCAGTACATATGAAGCTACTTAATAAAGCAACTAAATAGCATGATACATTGTAAAACAAAAGTAATGTAAGACACTGCAAGAAAATTAAAACAGTATATTATTAAGAATGTGTTCCCCAATTCCTATGTCTAATATGTGAAATGGTTGAATCAGTTCAATAAGAGAGCAGAGCACTCAAAAATCAAGCAACTGCGCGTGAAGGAAATCAACGACCTACAGGGTTACAGCTCCTTGTGGCAAGAAAAAAAAAGAATCTAGGAGCAGAGTGCCAGGCCATTGCATCTACACAACTCCGATTGAACTGCGTGCATGCAAGGAGGGAGAGAGAGAGAGAGAGGGAGAGGGAGGGAGAGAGAGAAAGAGAGAGAGAGAGGGAGAGAGAGCTGCCTTGGAAAGGAGCAGCGGACCAGCAGAGCTTGCGCTCGCCTAGGTGTGCCGTGTGCCTCGAGAGCCACGCGCTCGGCTGTGGCCACTCTTGAGGACGACTGAAGACAATGACAAGCAGGCTTTATCTAAAAAACATTTTTTCAGGGGCAGAAGAGTCATTTCACTCTCGACCTGTTTGTATCCCGCTCAAACCCAGCCTCGCCGGTGGGTTTCGAATGCCGAGAAATGGTGCCTTTATTTCTCAAACCTCAACCCTATTAATTTCCCCAACCTGAAACACAAACATTGGATAATAATCATTCCACTTTGCATTTCCCTAACCCACCTCCTATTTCCATCAACCCAAACAGCACCTATGTTCATCTGGCATGATTGAGTCTAGAATCTGACAAACAAACGCCTAAAAAAACTCGACCTGCAGGAGCAAGAGACAGACGCCTAGCACGCCTGGATGATAGTTTGACACTTGGCAACAGCCTATGTGCATGTAATCATGATACTACCTCCGTTTCAAAATACGCCTCTGTTTCGAAATAAGTGTCGTTTTAGATTTTTAAACATCTCTTTTTAACCATTCATCTTATTCAAAAAATTTGTGAAAAATTATTTATTTTATTGTGAAATAATTTATTATTAAAAGTATTTTAACGGTTTATTTTTGCATTTTTGTAAAATTTTTGAATAAAACAAATGGTCAAACGATGATTTTAAAAAGTAAAAAATATCACTTATTTTGGGACGGAGGGAGTATAAGCATTTTTATGTTTGATAAAGTCAAATTCTTTCAACTTTTACTTAATAATATCTAAAAAATTGCATAATTTTAATATAAAAATAACTTTTTAATGAAAATTCATTTCATGATAAATCCAAAAAATATAATTTTTACATGATCAAACATTAGTAATTATATATTATTAGCGGTCAAAATAATAAAAGTTTGACTTTGACTAAATTTGAAAATACTTATATTTTGGAACGGAGTGAGTATTTTGTCATGTCACGATGCAATGTTGAAGTATACGAAGAATAAAGTCAGCAGCTTTCCTTTTAATATATTCAGAGGATGGAAACAAACCTTGCATAATACTCCCTCCATCCCAAAATGTGTGTCATCTTAGATTTCACATATCTACATTTGAAAAAAATTGTAAAAATATTATTTATTTTATTATGAAATGATTTATTATTAAAAATACTTTAAGCATGATTTATTTGTTTTTTATTTTTATAAATTTTTTGAATAAGATGAGTAATCAATTGTTGATTTTTAAAAGTCAAAAAATCACTTATTTTGAGATAGAGCGAGTAGCTAAATTGTGTAAATTAAAATTGAACTAGTACTAATGTTTCATTCAGACTGAACTTGCATAATACATGGATTTCTACAGAACACGTTGCACACTTTGAAGTTATCATTATAGCCCACCAACCTATGAAAGCTAATCAATATGGCCCACCAACCATCCCCTCTCTCTTTCATCCAGCCGTATAAATTTACTCAATGATCTTTTCACCTGAACTGATCAGCTAGGTCCCTTGTTTTGTATGGACACACTTGATATGTAAGAACCAGGCACGTAGACTGAACATGTTACTATGTGCACAAACTGATAACATCATTTGGTGACGTAGTACATAGAAATAGGAGGTTTGGGGAATGAAGCTGCTTGAATCAGCTCTCAACTTAGCAAAAGCAGCCTCCGGTTTTTGATCCGTCCACAATCCACAAAGCCTACTTGTTCTGGAGGGTGTGGCCTAGGGCAAAAATGAACTAGCACCAAAAGCGGCAAAAATGTCCCTTATCCTGACTCACCCGTCCTCACAGAACAAAAAGACCATTCTGCCCCTGGCGTTTTTCACAGAGTTACTGCAATTGCCATCCATTTCAAGTCATCCGCATCCTCACTTCCTCAGTCACAAGCACGCACGGGAGAGGGCCGGCACCGTCGCCATGAATCCTCCCCGGCGGCCAGCGGCGGGAGGGTCCAAAGTCGCTGGCCACCATGGGGAAAAGGGGATACCCGGAGGAGGAGCTTCCAATCCAAGCGATGGAATCGAGTTTGTCGTTCAATCCAGCCTGGGCAGAGGCGCGACATCAAGTCCAAGAAAGAGCGGCGCGACCTCCGCCCCGTCGGCCGGCAAACCTGGTTCCGACGTCACCAGTAGCCTCGATGGAGCTGGATCAGGAGGCCCTTGCGGCACTGGCGCTTGGTCCGGCGTCCCTGGTGGCCCCTGCTTTGGCAGCACTGGCTCGGGTGGGCACAGCGCGTGGTCGAGCGGCCTCGGCACATTGCCGAGCGATGCCGCTTGGGATGGCTTTGGTGACGTAGGGTCAAGCGGGCATGGCTGGGGCGGACAGGACGCGAGGCCAGGCGGCATCTGCTCGGAAGGCCACGACGCCAGGCCGGGCGGCGCCGGCTCAAGCAGCCCCGGTGGCACATGGCCAGGCCAGCATGGCTCAGGCAGCACCGGTGGCACAGGGCCAGGCGGGCATGGCTCAGCCGACCTCAGCACATGGCTCAACGGCCTTGTTCCGGCGGCTGCCTCCGGAGCATGGACCGGAGGCCCTGGACCACGGACAGAGTGGTGGTTAGCTGCTACAGCAGGTAGTCTCGGCTTTAGTTTCAATACGCAAATGATAAGATCAGGCATTGTGTTGATTTTCCTGTATATTGATTCCAGCTTGAGTGAACTTGTTGTTGGATTCCAGCTTGAACGAAATTGTTGTTGGAAACTAGCTTGAACGTATTTTCCTGCATATTTTCTTTCTTTGTGTTTCTTCTGGTTCCAGCTTGAACGATTTTTTTTTTTAAGCCAGCTTGAACGAAATTGCTGTGAACTGTAAGCTCAAATATTTCAGCCGTAGTTATGCATATAACCGAAACTGTTGTGACCAGAACAGAGCAGGTCTGCTATCGTTGTTTCAGACAAGGGTAATAGGGACATTTTTGGTAGACCATTCATTAAAGAGAGAAAACACCAAAAGCTATGCATAATCTGGATTACCAAGCAGTTCTAGAGACAGCTTTAGATTATTCCAATAATCTGCTCAACCGTATAATCCAAAACTATAAGTCAAATTTTGATAATCCAAAGCCCTGCCAAAGGAGGCCTTAAAGCACAAAGGAGGCTACTTTGGCTAATGGTCAAACTGTAAAAGGTACTTATCTGCGAAACTCCTTTCCACCGTGAACTGCACTTGCTTTTCAAGGATCATGAGTTCTTTTATGGGCTTGGCAGCACTAGTTAAATTCAGCAGGACGTGATCTTAAATTAATTCGACATTGTTAGAAAATTAATACTCCCTCTTCGGTTGACTGAGCCGCATGGTGACCGGCACTTGGCAGCAGGGTGGGAGATCGACCGGAGCAGGGCAGGTGACTGGGAGGATAAAGGGAGGTGAGCATACGCTTGACTGAGCAATGGCCGCCTCCTCCAGCTCTTTCGGCTGCATGGCCTCACACAGGATATAGAAAGCGAACATTCCTCCTCCTTGGTGGTCTCCTCATCCAGCTTCACCACAAACTAAACATATAAAAAACAGGCCTACCATGTCCCATCAAACTCTCTACAGCCAAACAAACACACCCTTACAAGTGAGCGTATGGTTTCTCGTGCAAGCAAAAAGGCATTGTTGTAAATATAAGTACCGTTGATCCTTTTCTTTTCCCCACCTAAAGTTAATCAGGCCTATTGATCCAGCTGTAAGGAAAGCTCTCAACCAAATATAGGCTAGGTAGGTATACATCAGTAAATACTCCAGGAGTTTTGACATGTGAAGGCTACTTATTCTCGTCCACAATTTTGAAAGCCCCACGTACTGTCTGAGGGTGCATTGCACTGTCCAAACTCCAAAGCATGCTTGCAGAACGTAGTGATTTGAATTTAGTATTTAGCCCATTTCTGTAGAATATATATTCACCTGACCAGTCCCCATGTTGCAGCGTCTTGGTTAACAATTCCTCGTGTACATACAGAGGTGAAAATATGCAGAATAAAATGAACTAAAAACAAAGAGAATATAATCAAAATAGGAGCGAGCTAAATTTCTATTCATTTTTGAACTAAAATCTAATAAGGTCTGATTTAATTTGTGAAAGATTTGTAAGCCTAGCTCTTCTATCACCCCTATGTACATATCGTTGGTACGTGAAGAATATAAGAGAGTAGGAGGCACTGGGGACAAAAGTACTTGGAATCTTTGAATGGTGATATGATAAAATCAGAGGACTTGCAGTGCAATCTGCTAAACGCCAAGTATATGCACATGGAGATGTTTATGGTTCCAAGGCAGTCAATGCCTCACCAGTTTGGAAAGGTTACATCAGATGAAACACATTTTTAAATGGAGGGCTATTCACAAAAGCGGAGATGGTAAAACTACTGGATTTTGGCAGTATGTATGGCTGGACAAGATACCTCTAAGACTGCAATTCCATCTGTTGTACTACCTCCGTTCTAATGTATAAACATTTTTAGGTTCGGTAAAAGTCAAATTCTTTTAATTTTGATCAATAATATTTAAAATATTAAACAATTTTTAGTATAAAGAGTTACATATTATAAAAGTTTGCTTCATAATGAATCTAATAACATAATTTATATATGATAAAATAATATCAAATTTCTATTATTAATAGTCAAAGTAAAAGAAGCTACCTGGATCAGGATTGGCAGATAGCCTTCGTCGGATGCTAGGTTCTACAGTGGCAAATGACTGAAGTACTTTGCATGCCAAGTTACAAGGAGTAAGAGTAAATGACACAAGGCAGAGGAACAAGTTCGATTGGGCCTAGAATAGTATATTTTCTACATGTGGATGAACCCTAGTATGGTACTACACTGCTACTAAAGAATTAACTTGCTTCGATGCAAAGGATTTGGAGAAAATTGAATTGGTGGCTATTGACGCATAGCAGCTGAGCACATCCCAAATTCCACGCAGTTTAGCTAATCCATCTCCTTCATGACCTTCGTCCATGCCAGCGATCCTCCTTCATTACCTATCTGGCGTTGAAGCAAGTAGGAAGAACGGAAGGGGATGGTGGTGGTGGCTATTTCCGGATGCCTTCCATTTCAATTGAAGACTTTTGTGTTTCCTCTCACTCATCTCTTTTTTCTCCTCTGTGATTTTCCAAAGCTGTACGTGCCTTCTTTATACTAGTTGATGCCTAATTTGGACGAGATGGCAATATAATTTTGTTTTTACGCCTTTTGTTTTTAAAATATTAACACCGTTAACTAATAAACTTATACCTACTGATACACATGAAAGTATGTAACAGTCAAATAATAGAGCTTCTATATATAGCACTGTTGCTGTATACTCCCTCCGTTAAATAATGTTAGCATTTTAAGGTGTCTTCATTTGTCCAATATCGGTAGCATTTCTTTAGACTGGACCCATTTGCAACAATCAATCCATCAGATTTGCTGTCTTCTGTCAACTCAGAAAAGGAAGAAAAATCCCTCCCAATCCCAAGCCAGTAGAAGCTATTTTTCTTCCGCACCACCAAAAGCAGGAGGCTCCTGTGTATCTCCAAGAGCTCCCCAAAACATCTTCTAACTTAAATTATTGGAGATTAATACAAAATTCATCTCAAAAGCTCCCCTAAACACCTCGCAACTTTTTTTCCTCCCCTAAAATCACCTTGCACGAGGATATAGGTGACGGTTGAGAGCATGAAGAAGACGTACCGGTGAGCCATGTAATGCACCACGGATCCAAGTAGGCAACTGACCATCAGTCGCTAAAGGCCCCATTACCAATACTGTATCGGACCCTTAAAGCCTTTACCGATATATGTAGTTGATCCGTATAAGCAACGTTTTTACCGACCGACAACGGTGGGTTGATAATACCAAAGAAATACTGAGCCACAGTTTGGCAGTGCTAAAATAATTACCGACCAATGGTTCATCGCCCTAGAATGTAATAATCTATATAATTACATCGTTGTTGATTTATCATGAACAGTAGTCCATAAATAGCCATGAATAAACACGTGCACCACTGTGTACGCACATTACCTCACCACAACAAACACATCCCCTATTTTTTTTTATTCACAAACATACACCTCAGGCTTACAAATTTGTCTCAGATATATTTAACATATCAATTCTTCAACCAAAATCTGCAATGATAAGCAACAACGAACCTGCACACACATCTTATTTGTCAACCACTCCCTCTGGTTTTAAAATATTGACAGTATTAACTTTTAACATCAGTTTTGACAATTTGTCTTATTTAAAAATTTTGTTCATATTTCGAATATCAGTAATCATAAAGCAAATTATAATAAAATATATTATATTTATCATACATTTTTGAAAAAAAATAAATGCTCAAAGTTGATGTTAAAAGTTAACGACATTAATATTTTAGAACAGGAAGTACAATTCACTATAAAAGTATCTAAAAAACATCCACGCAAAGTTGCTGGTTATAATTTCATTTCATCATCAGATTGGGGCGCAAGTGCCAACAGATCGGCTTTTAGCTATGGTCCTGAAAAAAAATATCACCAAGAAATTAGCACAGTTCGCAAACCTGCCAGCGAAAAACCAAGGCCAGGTGTATTACGTCGATGGATAGATTAGTTGGGTATTGTTTACTTTTAACCTGCAGAAGAATTGAATGTTTATGCAATAAGTCACATTGGTTATTTTGCTTTTGGCCTTGTTATTGTCTCCTGATTTGCTTTTGGCCTTAGGATCGTTACATTAGTAACTGCTCCCTCTGTTTTAAAATATTGACACCACTGACTTCTAATATCATTTTGATCATTTATATTATTAAAAATATATATTTGCTATTCATCACCTTAGATGAAAAATAGCTTATTCTTTACCTGTACCCAACCGACCGAGCCACACGACCGTGCCCGCGCGCCAACCGAGCGCACCCGCCTTTTCGCCCACCCGTGTGCGTTGACCAACCAAAAAACAGACATTCAGTAATTTCTTTCGACTGATTCAATAATTTTAATCCTTTAATAGTTTGTGTTTGATTTATTTAGTAATTTCTTTTCGTTAGTAATGTTGATTCAATTCTACTCCGTAATTTTTTTGAATCTTTAGTTACTTCTTCAGATTCATTTAGTAATTTTTCACTATTTTTATTAATTTCTCTAGATTGTTTCATTAATTTCTCTCCTTCAGAGCAAATCTCATCGCCGGCGAGCTCGCGACGCAGCCGCCGATGTTATCTTCACAGGAGAATCCCTTAGCTGCGTGGATTTATACCCTAGAGTTGCTTGACTCTGCCACCGGACATTAAAAAACAAAGAAAGGTAGGCCGATGGTGGGGGGTGCGGTGCAGGTGGGGCAGCGAAGTGCTGGCCGCAGTGGTGGTCGCCGGCGGTGGGTGATGTCGGGGCAGTGGCGCCGCGCGTCAAGAAATTAGTGCAACGGCGGAGGAGGGCAGTGGCAGAGGCGACGGGAGCGTCACACCAACGAGCGGCGGGGGCGCCGCCGGAGTGGGGCGGCGGAGGAGCGCGGGGCACGCGCTCGGGTCTGGGTGAAGAATATCATTATCGATTAAAAATAGAAATATAATTTGTTTTACAGTAATGATATTTTAAACATGATTAGTAATTTTACAATGTGAATAATTTTTTTTAATAAGACGAGGTCATATTAGAAATTAACGGTGCCAATATTATAAAATAGAAGGAAGTACTTTATAGTGAAAGATATTACTCCGTCTATTTTTTAAATTATAGTTGCCGTTGATTTCTAACATCATTTTTTATCATTCTTGTTGTATCTGTGGAACTTAAAGAAGATGACTTAGAGCTTGTTTTTCACGGTTCATCCCCACTGGATAAGCCCGAGCCAGCTAAGCCGCACCAAAAGGGACCTTTAGTGGAGCGGATGAGACTAATTTATTCATTCATGATGATTCAGTTTCACGATATTGGAGTTTGTTTGCCGAATGGGTGGACGTGACACGGACCAAAAGACACATGATAGATCAAAGAAAATACTGCCTTAACTTTGGTGCGTTTTCTCACTCGTTTATCATTGCGCAGCCCATTATAAGCAATGGCATGTAGTGGTTATGATTTCAATAAAGGTTTAGAATTAATGAAGTGGAATTATGGGATGTCTCATCTACTATATATATATATACCCCACTAAGGTCTCATTCGGTTAGGCATAAAACAACATGGTTAGGAACAAGTCGGATTGGGAGATCTGGTTTTAAAACATAGTCCGACTTGGTTCGGTTAGGGTCAGTCTGGTTTGAAAACCAGTCAATCCTTGCCTTAACTGAACATAGAATTTTAGTAGTGGGATTATAGGATACATGGAATGAATCATACTTCTGATTTGAGTGACACATGGATCCACTAGATCTCGACTAGAAACAAATATGGTTCAAGGACCATTCCGCAGCTACCGAACAAGGCCTAAGAGTTATCTCTCAATTCTCATGAAGCCGCATCACTCTTTTTATTTGGGCCATTAGATCTGCAAATACTTCACATCTAGACCATCATCCTATTCATCTTCCCCCACCCATTTGCATTTAACCTGGTGTTTCCTCTCCTCCCTGTATTTGCTTTGGTTTTACTATTGTTATATGTTTTTGGGATAAGTCTAAATAACCCCTCAACTATAAGGTGGGTGCTCTTCACCCTCAACCTTTAAAACTAGATACTTAACTCACAAAGTATTGAAAACCATCTAAATAACCCCCTAGGTTGTTTTACATATGGTTTTACTGTTTATGGGCTCACATGTCAGATTGAAATAATTCTAATTCAACCCCTCAACTATCAATAATCGTCTACTTCACACCCCAAACTTTAAAAATTAGATTTTTTAATCCCTCGAAGTATTAAAATATGTCTAGATAACCAATGGGGTTAAAAGTCTAATTTTAAAATTTGAAGGGTGTAAGAGACCACCATTGATGATTAAGGGGTAAAATAGACTTATTCCAAATTGACATATGGGCTTATAAATAGTAAAACTACCGTTGACTGCCTAGGCATTTATTTAGATGGTTTTTAATACTTTAGGAGGTTAAGTATCCGGTTTTAAAGGTTGAGTGAACTGCACCCACTCTTATAGTTGAGGGGGTTATTTAGACTTATTCCTATGTTTTTTATTCTTTTTTCATCAAACTATGATTCTTTCTTTGAGTTTTTCTTCATCCTTCCATAACAAGTCATCATCTAACCATCTATAATTCCCAATGCAACGCAGCGAGGAATCAACTAGTATTAGTAGTTTAGATGGTTGGTGAGATCCAGTCAGTAAATATACATTTATTGTTCCAACTACACTATCTTCAGATTAACTCTTTGACACAAAGTGAGAATGAAAGCTTGAGGAGTGATGACGCTTCAATTCATGTGGCTGGACCACATGAGGGAGTGGATGATCTTGGATGCGGGGCATTACATTTAATCCCATTTGGTAAGTTTTAACATGTTATGGGCGCTTCTGAGTCTGTCCTTCTTCAAATATAGGTTTTCAAGAGAAACAACTTCTTTAGAAAAAGGTCTTTTGGTAAAACAGAACCACATTCACATATTACTACTACGAAAAGACCCTTCAATGTTGAGTCATAAGGTTCCACAGTGTCGGTCAAATTGTGCGACACTCCTCACATGACACTGCTGTAAACGGTAATCAATGTCGGTCCGAAGAAACCGACACTAAATCAAATTATCAGTGTCGGTCAAATGACATCATCTGACCGACACTGATAGCTGTGTCTTCAGTGTCGGTGGAGATGAAGCCAGCGAGACCGACACTAGCCATAAAAACAGTAGTGTCGAGCGGCATGACATCATTTGACCGACACTGCTATTAATTACACCAGTGTTGCTCTCTTGATACTATACGATCGACACTGATTTACGTTAACATAAGTGTCATTTATTATGACGCCAGAACTCACTATGGTTTCGTTTGTGTTGACGTCATGCAATCGATACTGCACTCACTACCAATAGTGTCGGTGTCAAGGATGTCAATTTCCTTGACATTGTTTACAGGACTCTCATGTCATATATTATAACGTCATATGACCGACATTACTTTCTGGATTAGGGGTGTCGATTTCTGTGACGTCACAAAACCAAAACTTTTGTGAATAACACAAATTAATAAAATATATTGACAAAGACAATATATTCACAAAGTGAATGTTTAGGGTCACATATGTACACAAATTCATCCACTACAGTAGCTTAATTTACATATACATGAATATACATACTTCCACATAGAACTAACAACTAAAATTTCATTTGCTCGGTCAACTCCAGTCTTGTTCATTAATTCTCTTTTGTCCAGCCTCAAAGTTTTGGCGAATTAGTTCAGAATTTTGATATTTCCCGTACCAATTAGCAAGTTCTGGATGTGCTGCCACATCTACCTAAAAATTCATAATATTTACCTATTGGATGAATAAACTCATGTATTATGAAGCAGATCATCCAAGATGCAATATCATTGAATGTGGCTTCATCAAATTGGCTTCCTTGCACTTGCACCTGCTTGTTTGGCTGTCAATATTAAGAACATAATTAGTAATTACTAAAATACAAATATGAATACAGTGTGAAAATGCATATAACAATATTACTAAAACTGTAAGTACTTACATTTTTCCATACATAATCTTTTTTGGGCAACGTCATATATTTTCCAGAGCCAGCTTTTATGTATTTGCACACATAGTAGCCACAATGCACACTGCCAGGAGCCTGTTTTGCACACTTTGAAAACAAAATGGAAAGGTTAAAAGTCTCAAAGATATAGACAGAAATATAGTGATATAGATTATTGAATTATGGTGTAACAGTACTGTAAAAATGTGTTTTATATGATATTTTTTCTTTCCGTTTGGATGGTGTTTTCCTCCAAGCTTGATGTAGAACTTGTAAGAGCTATCACTGATAAGAAATATTGTCATGATTATGAATATCAAATCACTAAAGAATTAAAATGATATTAGAGTCATTACGCATCAAAGACTTCTAAGAAATCGTTTTAGGTGCTCCTCTCACGGTCAATGGAGTCAAACACCTAAGCCTTCCCGTATTTTGGATATATCATGAAAGCAGTCCAATGATCGCTATAACAAAAGAAGAGGGTACAGAATAGAAAGACTTTTGCTCTCGGTGTGGGTTGCCAATTTAATAGCCTTCCAACGCTTAAGGTCCTTGACTCGTATGGCAACATATATCCGATATCGCAAGATATATCTGGTCTATGCTGCCACTCTCATCTCACTTAGTCCACTTTCATCATTGAGCACAACTACAACTGAAAAGTACTATTATAATAAATACATTGTGGCTACAATTTGATTATACTAGATTATGTTTATAATCCAGATGTCATATAGCAATAGCAACCTTCTTATATAAAAGAGAATTTAGGACAGGTGTCATAGTAGTGTCGGTCAAAGATGATGTTAGCAATACTGACACTATACGATAACAGTGTCGGTTGCTGAACAGACATTGTTATTCACACATCAATTTCACAGGATTCGCACAAGAATTTCACAGGAATCAGATCAAATTCACAAGAGAAACATAGGAATCAAGAATTTTTCTTTGTGTCAAAGAAGGTCTTACAATGTGTTATAAACTAAATAACAATATGTATACACATCAAAAATGTCATATAGCATTTCAAAGCCACAAGAATTGAGAGGAACAATGGTGAGAGGGGATGCGAATTACAGTTTGCAGATTGTCGGAATGGGGGAGAAGAGGCGGCTTACCAAGAAAGAATGGGTGAGGGTACTTACATTAGAGTTTCGGAGTGGGTGAGGGGGAGAGGAGACGCCAAGAGACCGGAGCCGTAGCAGGAAACGCTGTGGGTGCCAAGGTCAGACGCAAACGAGTAGCCGAAGGTCGGAGGAGGACGCGCAGCCGCGACCAGTGCCGGAGCCAAGGAGGACGATCAACTAGCTGCGGCCGGTGCCAGAGGAGCAGCGATGAGAGCGGCAGCGGCGGGTTTAGGGTTTGGCGAAAAATTTCGGCAGTGTAATAGCGTCGCGGAGGAAATGAAAAGGCCACCAGGTTTAGTGTGGAACGAAGCGACAAGGCCCACTTATGTAGTAAGAGTAACAATATTGGGCACCATGACGTCACAAGAACTGACAATACAAACAATGCTAATAAGTTTAACAATATCTTAAATGTTTTTTTCTCGACGTATATAATGATATTTGATCTACAACTTCATTTTAGTAAATTGCATTGTGTAAGGAATCTGACAAATTTCTATTTGAATTTTTTTGAGTATTTTCATGAAATTTTTAGTTCAAATAAAACTATAGGTTACTAACCATTATGGCACTATACGTTTGAGTACAAGAAAATGTTGAATGTAGGTTAAAACTGATTACAAAATTAATAAAAAAATGCGTTCTAAAATGAAATAGGAATGCTTATCACTAGAAAACATTGTACAAAATAATAAAACATTTGCACGTAAAAAATTTTGAAATAATTTAAGTTATGTTTGCTGAGTGACGTTGTAATTTCGGTCACATCCGACCGACACTACAAAAGTAAAAGACCGACACTGTTGGCGTTGCAATATCGGTTTAAGCTGATGTCAGCTTGCTCAACACTGTTAATAAGTTTAATAATTTTTTAATGTTTTTTCTTGAAGTATATAATGATATATGTTCTACAATTTGATTTTTGTAAATTGCATTGTGTAAGGAACCTGAAAAATTTATGTTTGAATTTTTTTGAGTCTTTTCATGAAATTTTTAGTTCAAATGGAACTATAGGTTACCAATCATATGGCACTACACGTTATAAGTATAAGAAAATGTTGAATGTAGGTTGAAAGTTCTAACAAAATTTATAAAAAAATATGTTCTAAAATGAAATAGGATTGCTTATCATCTAGAAAACATTGTACAAAATAATGGAACATTTGGTGCTTAAAAATTGAAATGTTTTAAGTTATTTTCATGAGTGATGTTGTCATTTCAGTCATGTCCAACCGACACTACAGAAGTAAAAGACCGACACTGTTGTCATTGTAATGTCGGTTGTTGGTGATGTCACACTGACCGACACTACTAACTAAACTCTAATCATTCTCGCCTATATATATGAATCTCGCCCCCCTTGCTTCTCACCCAATAGCACACCGCTGCCCCTCAGCCGCCGCACACTCCTTAGCCTCCTTCCATCACGCCGCGCGTATGATCCTTCTTCGATTGTTACTTATGATGCCCAGTCACGCATGGGTAGCTTGGTGACTGGGTGAACATATACAAGTTCTATATTTCGATTGTCAGATCTGTTTGCAACATCATTTGTTTACCAGATCTGTTACTCTCATTTGAAGCAGGTTATCAGATCTGTTACTCTCATTTGAAGCAGGTTGTCAGATCTATTACTCTTGTCAGCCTGGGGCCGACGCAAGGTGAAGAGCATGCGGACACTTATCAATAACGTCCACATCTTCTCTCACTCTTGCACTATTGTCATCATGATATTTCTAGTATTCTAGCCTACATCTTGTGCTTTATCTCCGCGTTCCCCTCTGGGCGCAGGCCGAGCCAGACATGTACTCAATTTGTAATGATTTTGTAAAATGTCACTACTGTAATTTGTAATAATATTTCTAATTTGTAATGATCTTGTCCATGTGTTCATTAAAGATTTTGAGATATATTAATTGGTACTCTACTGTAAATGTCACTCAAAGATGATGTTAACATATTTGACCGAACTATTGCTAGTTGTAATATCGGTTTCTGCTGATGTCATACATGAACGACACTATTGTTCATTGTAATGTCGGTTTATGCTGATGTCATACTTGACCGATACCATTAGTTTCTATATTGACCATCACATATTATCATTTATAATATTTAAAACTCTCGGTCCCAGTAAAAAGATCTAACTAGAGCATCGGAATGTGAAACGCTCAGTGGAGCTGGAGCGTCGGAAGGTGAAGTTCACCCAAGGGCTATAAAAGGGGGGTCACAACTGAGCTCTTAGAACCATCTCGTCTTCTACATCTCTTCGAACCATCTTCCAACTATCTTTTGCCTCCGTGCGCTTCTTAGATGGTGGCCCAGAGAGTGCAGGAGCTAGAGAGGCAGCGTCAAGAGTCGAAGGCTCTGCGGGTGTCCCTCCGCCATGATTTTGACGCTCTACGGGGTCCCTCCGGCTTCAAACCGACATAGCATCGGACATCTTAGATGAACGGTGCTGCGAAGAAGCTGAAGCTGGGGAGTCTGCAGGTCTCTTTAGGCCAAGGGGGTCTCCTGGCCACTTCTTCCATGTCATGGGTCCGCTGAAAAGAATGCTGAGTCGGCTCCCTGAGACGATGGAGTTGGAGCGCCGGAGCTGGCGCAGGCAGTTGCGAACTGCATACTGTCTGCAGTAAAGATATGCCAGCTTGACTTTCACTTCGATACCCTCATTCAGCTGGCGCCTCATCCCGATGCGGTGACTAGGGAGGCAGAGACGAGCATCAAACAATTCTCCACCGAGGTGGCTAAGTCAGCTGTTCAAGAGGAGGTGGAAGAGGAGGACTCGAGCATGGAAGCGTAGTTATAATAAGTAGTAGTAGTAGTAATTTTATAATTGTATAAATATTATATTTTCAAGTTATGTAAGTTTATAAAATTATTACTACAAGATAGTAAAAGTTATCGGTTTATCGTTTTAACATCGGTTTCTGCTGACGTCATACATGACCGACACTATTGCTCGTTGCAATATTGGTTTTTGCTGACGTCATACACGAGTGGCACTATTATCTATTATAATGTCGGTTTTCGCTGACGTCATACTTTTTTGACACTATTACGTGACGTAACCTTAGTACCACCTCGACTATACTTGGTAGTTTCGACCAACTTATAAGCTCTGGCTGTCTGTTTGTAGGTGAGGAATTGTGTAAACTGTATGGCAGATGTGAAGGTTATCCCTACGTAACCTCCACTGCGAACCAGGTCATATCGTTGTATATTCTTCTTTTTTAAATATATAATAGAAATAAGTTATGTCATACTTGACAGATACAATAATCCATTGTACTATCATTTCTGCTGACGTCATTTTGTAGCGACAGTATTGTTGTATGTAATGTCGTCTACCGCCGACCTCATACTTGACCGACACTATTACTTGTACTTTAGTCCCACCTCGACTAGTCTTGCAAGTGTCGACCAGTTTATAAGCCTTGGCTTTCTGACGTTTCTCAAAGAAGCATGTAAACTGTATGTCCAGATTGGACATTGCAGTGGCCGTGCAATGTCCAATGTGGACATATTGTTGTACGTTATTTTTTTTCATTATATAAATTATATATTACAATGTATAGAACATTAGTAATTTGGAACGAAGAGAAAAATATTAGCCAAACAAGAGGACACATTTATAATATAATATTTAATAATTACATTACAAATAATTCGATTACAAAACTATGACATCTTTAATTACTTAGCTTGAACTAACTTCCTCTCGCCATCATTGCGCATGTAGGGAACAAGTGATGAATAACTGAGGTTTGCTTCAAAGATATTTATTATTTCTGTGACATTATCAACCTCATCAAACTGGTTGTATTCTTCATCATCTGTGACATTATCAACCCGATGATTCTTTGTTTTACGGGGATAACAATGTTCTTCTTCTTGTGTTCGGGCTCGAGAACATAAAATACTTGTGCAACACGTTGTGAGAGTATCCATGGGTCATCTTTGTGACCTTTGTTGTTTAGGGACACAAGGGTGAAGCCCATTTCATCCACCTCTACACCTTGTGGGTGCTTGACCCATTGGCACTTAAATACAGGGATCTGTAAAGTTATTCTATAGTTGAGTTCCCAAATTTTATCAACGTATCTATAATATGTGTTCTTGTTCCCCTCACTGTCTTCGGCATCTACTCTAACACCACTGTTTTGGTGCTGGCTCTTGTCATCCTTTGCTTTGGTATAAAATGGGAACCCATTGATGTCATATGCTTGCCATGATATAACTAATATTAAGAGACCATCTGCCATTAAACGCATCATTTTTTCATCTTTTGTTGTACCAATTGAGAGGTTTTGGTTCTTCAACCACGACGTGAAATATCTTTTGTGCTCTTTCATGATCCAATCCTCTGTGAAATGTTCATTTTTTTACGAAGCTGTTGCAAGTATTGTTGGATGTATGGCGCTGCAATATGTAAATGATGAAGGATGCTATAATGTGCATCTCAGACTCTTACAAAACTCTGATCATTGAATGTTTTCCTTCCTTTTGTTCCTTTCTCTAGGAGCCTCCCCTCGTGTCGTGACACCGGCACACCTATTAGTTTTTTATCTTTCATATAATCGTTGTAGCACTCAAAAACCTCCTCAGTTGTGTAACCCTCTATCATAAAACCCTCAGGGTGAGCAAGATTGCGTACATAGCCCTTCATAATAGACATATAACGCTCATACGGATACATATGATGCAGATAAACAGGACCGAGAACAAAAATTTAATCTGCTATGTGAATCATATATTGCTTCATCATATCAAAAAAAGATAGTGGGAAGTACATCTCCAGTTGGCACATAGTCTCCCTCATCTATTTACGTGTCTTCTCCAACTCAGCAATGTCGATTACCTTCTTGGATATAGCATTGAAGAAGTGACACATTCGTATGACGGCCATCTTTATATATGATTGTTTGACAACCCTGATTGTAATAGCGAGAAAAAGGGTGAGCATGGTATGACAGTCATGAGTGTTGTACCCAGTTATCTTTAGCTCAGACATTAAAATGAGATTCTTTACATTCGATGAGAAACCTGTGAGTACTATAACACCACGTAGACACTTGCATATTGATTTTTTTTCCTTAAGTGTGAGGGTAAAGCTAGCCGGTGGAAGGTAATACTTTCCATTTGATCACATCTGAGGATGAAGTTCTGGCTTTATTCCTATTTTTTCTAGGTCCCCACGTGCTCTAAGTCCATACTTTGTATTGCCTGAGATACCCAATAAGGTAAACACCATTTGCAACATGCATAGTATCTATGGCATGGCTAATCTCTAACTCTTTCCAGTATGATAAATATTGATTATTTTTTAAACAGAACATCTCCTGGAGCCTTATTATTTTTCTTCCTTTTTTTTCTTTCACTGCCTTACCGAAGACGGTATGGATTTTTCTAAGCAATTCAAACACAAATTTACTATCACGATTGATCAGTGCCAAATCATTCTCCTGTGTACCATCAAATTGATCCTTCATTGCACGATACTTGTGCTTTTTTTTTGTAAGAATCGTCGGTGCTGCACGTACACCAACTTACATGAGAAAAAAAGGTACATTGATGATGTTTGGCCCAGACATACTACACATCGTGTCTTTCTTTTAACATGTCCAGTTAGTATCAAGCGTGCGGAATTGTCATTGATGGTAACAAAAATCATGGCATACAGTGTGAAGCTCTCTTGTTTGTAAGCATCCCAAGCACGGACCCCATCTTCGCATAACTTTTTATATCCTCCATTTAAGGTTCTAAAAACATTGCCAGCTTGTTTAGGACCAGAAATAAGGATAGCTAATATAAGATACTTTCTCTTATGACACAGCTATGAAGGTATGTTGTATAGGCTTAGAATCACTGGCTAAGAACTATGTGGGATTGTCATCTCACCAAAGAGATTTATTCCATCAGTACTTAAGCCTAGCTTTAAGTTTTTTGGATCTCTGACAAATTCAGGATAGTTAACATCAAAGATTTTCCATTGTCCAGCATCGACTGAGTGCCGAAGCTTCCCGTCCTTTTTGCACCCATCAGAGACTGCATACCAGATCATGAGTTCAGCATCTCTAAAGTTGAAGAATAGTCGTTTCAATCGATCTATTACTGGCAGGTGCCACATCACAAGTGCTAGAACTTTTCTTTTGTCGCCATCTTGGTCATCCAGACTGCTGCCAATGTTTTTCTTCATCTTCCTCCCTTTCTTTCCTTTTTGCTAATCCACAAAACCTAAATCGTTACTTTGATCATTTCTTTTGCTCCGACTGGCATTGCACACTTGACATCTCACATCGTTTGCGTACTCTTTACGGTACAATATGCAGTGTTTCGAACAAGTGTGCATTTTTTGTATGTCTAGTGTCAATGGTGACAATAATTTCTTTGCAAGGTACGTGGTAGTTGGCAAATTGTTCAATTTCAGTAATAATTTACTAAGAGCTCTAGCAATTCATTAAAACTGGTGTCTGACCACCCATACTTGGCCTTTAATGTGAGAAGATCAAGTACACTCGTTTGATTCAACGTATAGAAGGTCTTTCGAAACCTTCTCCAAAATTTATAAGTTATCTAAGCCTCTCGTTTTGTTCTCTAATATTTCCTCGCGCCTAATGTGGCGCAACAGTTCCTCGACATCAAAGCCTTCAATATCGTGACTTTCATGAAACACATCAGAATCATCGTTGTTTCTATCATCTCTCTGTTCTATGTTGTTTCTTTGTGACCTTGCCTCTTCGATGTTGCCTTCACCTCTTACCCTCTCTTTGTTATATCCAATACCAACTTCTTGTTCTCCAGTGCTTGGTGTATTCATTTGTGTCTCTCCATATTTGGTCCATATTAAGTAGTTCTCAATGAAACCATTTTCCAACAAGTGCTCACGGATTGTTTTGGGCGTGTCAAACATTAAAACATTATTGCACTTTTTATATGGACACCATAATCTATTTGTTTTCATATGTACATTTCTGATCTTAGCGGCTTCGACAAATGAAGTGACATTTTTTGAAATATAGAAATGGATTTAAGCCAGCGCCATTGTACATCTCAGATCTGTCCTCCATCATCACAAATCAATAATATAAAAAAAATAAAGAGAGAAAAATTATAATATAGAGGATATAAAATTAACTTGATATACAATTAATTTTTCACTCTCTCCCCTGCCTCCACCCGCACCATAATGTAGGTCTTATTATATATGTAAACTAGAGATCTAGCTAATTAACTATGTACTAATACTCTTAGAGCTCAACAAAATTAGTTGTGATCTACAAAAGCCGCCCTAAATCTACGCCTGTACACGCTAGGTTTACTTCAAACTCCTCTCACGGTATCCCGCCCTAAACCTACATTAAAACATCATCATAAGACTATAAAACTTTCAAAGATGACATGGATTTACCTCTTGGCAAGGTTTCAAAAACCGTGGTAAACCGCTCAAAAACAGCGATTTTCGAGCTTATCGCTGCGGTACGGTTTAGTAAACCAACCGATTTTCGCTCGAAAACCGTAACTAGCACGGTAGCAAAAAGGTAAACCGCTCGATTTTAATGGTTAACCGACCGATTTTTTACGGTTTTAAAAATCGGCACTATAGCGGTTATTTAAACCTGCCTCCTGGAGCAATATCCTTTAATTAAAAATAGAATCAAAACTGTCCCCCCTTTATCCAAATTTCTCGGCCGACGTACAGACACACTCTCCGAATCAGAATCGAACAAAGTGCCCCGACGGGAGGAAGGGGACGAGTATTTATAGATGAACTACTTGTCGGACATATTGAGATCATCACAAACGACACAATATATGTGATAGCAGCGTCGTTTGACCTACGATACCAAAAACTAACACTGCTCAAAGATACTAGTTTCGGTTTTTCTTGACGTCAGCACGACCGACACTGATATGTTCATTAACAGTGTCGATTTTTGTTAGATCATGTTTGTCTGACACTATAGTGTTTCTTTCTAGTATCCGATGTGGATGGAGTAAGCAAAGATGACACTGGTGTCGTGTTCTGTACTATCGGTTGCTTGTGACGTCCACTGGTATCGACACTATTGAATAATGTGAGAAATTAGTGTTGTTTTGTAGGATGATGTCACTTGCATCTGACACTGTTAGGGTCACAACAGTGTCGGGTCGTAACGTTGAGGAGGCCATCGGGATTTGTTAGTGTCGGTTATTACGTTCGGCTGACATAGTTATAATTTTTTGAGTGACACCGTAGGCTCGTTTTGTAGTAGTGTATGGCCCCATTGTAATAAGAAAAAGGAACAGAAAAAGGTTCTTGTTTTAGCATTTGGCTTAACTTGAGAAATGCTTCTTAAATAGTGGATATAGCAGAACCTGTCTAGAACTGATACATTGTGGGAAGTGATTTCCTAAAAAAGAAGTGATTATGTGATCATACTGTTCTCACTACAAGAAAATGAAGCTGTAGTTTTAGTGGCCAAGAAATTTGGTAACTAAAATAAGTAAATAATGACCAATGTTTGTGTTTTATTGTGGACATACAATTTTAGTGCTAATTAAGGTGTATGACCATTGGTTGCTAAATGCATTTAGTTACTAAGGGTTCCATAGTTGCTCTAGAATTTTACTGACCAACATATACAATTTGTTAAGCACTATATACATACTGTGGCAAGATTTTAGTCACCAAAGTGTGACCCGACAAAATAGCTAAATGAATAAGGTAGACATATAGTAACCAAATACTTTAACATGTTTTTCTTTCCTAAAACCAAAAGCCAACTAAAGGGGTGTCATCCATCTAATTTGCTCATGAGGAAGTACCTTTTCAGTAGAAGAAAACCCGCAGCATCTCTGAATGTGCTTTTTCCTCTGTGGCGATGGGTTTTTGTTCAAAATTACCTATCTGGCACTGATTACTCTCTTCATTCCTTAATTGATGTGACTATTGACTTTTAAATTCTACTTCGACTATTTGTCTTATTAAAAAAATTGATAAATTTTATATATTTTGGTATAATTTTATTTATTACTAGAGTTATTTGAATCATAACTTAAAATTTTACATATTCAAGTAAATTTTTTAAATAAGACGAATAGTCAAAGTTGAATTCAACATCAGTTTCAAAACCGAGATAGTACACGTGTATCGGGTTGTTTCTTTTTCTTTGAATGGCGTTCTCTTCCTAAGTCTTCCTCCAGCCCTGTCGTCCCCCAACAACCACACCCTACCTCCACCCTTCGTCCTCCGGCCCTAAGTCGCTAGGCCAGCTCCTGCAGCCAGCGTCGGCTCTGGGCCGGGGCGATAGGGGCGATGGCCCAGGGCCCAGCCCAGGGAGGGGCCCAAAATTTCTATTCATTCACATATATGTAGTAGGCCATCAACAGCCCAATAACATAGTAGAAGATAGAAGAGACCCAAGTACGAGCAGCAGCAGCTAGACAACAGAACGACGCTTCTCACATACGCCTCCGTCACTCCGGGCCTTCCTTCGACGACTTTGCTGCCGCGGCCATCGCCTTCCAATCTCTGTCTTTGTTCTTGCTTCTTGATCCTAGAGTTCTTACTCCGACTCACCTCCAGTCCAGCCCCCCACTAATTCTTATCGCGCTCACCAGATTGCAGCAAAAATAAAACCCAATTTCAAAATCCCATTCGTAAAGAAAATTGCTCATCCTGATCTTGGATTCTTGAAGTTAGGAGCTTAGGTCTTCCAATGAAAAAGAGGTAAATCCTATTCAATGAGTTGATTGCCTATGGGGTTTTCATTAATTTGTCTTTATTTTCTCTTTCTAATTAACTAATTTCAGGTTGGGAAAACTAAGTTGCCAAAGAAGCACTAGTCAGATGCCGCAAAAAGGAGGAAAAGAAAATAAGAATGTCAGTTCATTGAATCACAAGAGGGAGCTAATAACTTTCAAGTAGTGTTGTTTGTAATGATAATCTGGAGTAGTTAGAAGATCTTAGGGACGAGCAACAAATTCTCCGGCAATTGACATGGTATAGAGCCGAATTTTCCTATAAGATGCCATCCTACTAGAAAAAAAAATATTTTGATGAAAAGATACAAGTATTGATATTTGATGACCAAACTGAAGAATAACAAACACATGCAGAGAATTAATTATTTCTTAGTCGCAGTTGACATAGCAATTGGTTCATTAACCACGAGCATTTGAAAATGTATTTAGCTTCTTATTCAACTAAAAAAAATTGAGTCACGAGACGATAATCTACAAAAATATTATACTAATTTATATATGAGTTATATAGAGAAGGCCCCAGCATAGAGTTCGCCCGTGGGCCTTTCAAATGATAGAGCCGGTGCTGCCTGCAGCCTTCCCTACCTAGTTACCCTTCGATGCTGGAGCCCCCCACCCCTCCCCACACACCTGCACAGTATCCTGGACTAGTTCTTCTTAGCTTTTATCAGAGGGCGGCTAGGTTTGAAGGCGGCACTGCCGGTGGCCTTGCCCGACCGGTTCTTGCCAACTTCAGAAATAGTGGAGCAATACAGATATATATTATCAAATTTACATCTTTACAACTATTTCAACTAAATGTTTTTTAGCTTTCTCATAGCTCACAATAGCTTTTCGAATAGCTTTTCGATGACTCACAGCTTACAATCGCTTTTTGCACAACTCAACCAACCCTTAGTTAATTTCAAAGAATCACTTCGTAGAAACAACCAAGATTAACTCCTCATAAAAAAAGGCGTTTGACTGAGAATCAGCTAAGCACCTCTGCCAAAGTGCCCCTTGATATTATGTGTTTAACTCCTTGGCATCTGAAAAAAGTACGTATTATTTCATTATTGGAGGTATGAGCAGGAGGACGAATACTCCGTACCTAGATGCGAAATATCTAGTTACCTTCCTTTAAAAAATGGTATCTAGTTAGCGGGAGGTGACTAGGCAACCCGTAACGCAAATCGCGAATTTCGATCCACTGTCGACGCAGGACGCACTGAAATGCATAGTGTACGGTGATTAAATAAGTCATGGTGACAACTTTTAACCCACATGTGGAATGCCGAACCTTCCAAAAGGTGGCAAGGCCAGGGGACACGCAAGGCCAGGGGACAGGCATATATTCGTAGGTCGACGGTTGGTGCGCCACTTGAGCTAGAATCGTGCGCGCAGGATGGTCGGAAAAGCGCTCGATGAGGAGGAGCTCGAGTCGGGGTCGACGGCCGCCGCCGGAACGGCGGCGGACGGAGTGGCCGGGCGGCGAGAGCTCGTCGACAGGCTCATCGTGGACGTGGAGGAGGACAACCTCCGGCTGCTTCAGAATATCAGGGACAGGATGGACAGGTGCGTCGTCGTCGCAGTGCGCATGCTCGATGCACCTCTGTTTCGTTCAGATTATTCTTGTCAGTGATGCTACATATATATCCCGTAAAAAAGGGCGACATATATATGCCTCCAATCCTGGATGCAAGACACGTTACATCACTGAACATACGTGGATTCTTCTTCAGGGTGGAGGTGCAGGAGCCAACGATAGAGGTGAGATTCAGAGGCCTCACCGTGGAGGCCGAGTGCCGGGTGGTCAAAGGGAAGGCCCTCCCGACGCTCTGGAACGCCACCGTCGCCGCCGCCTCCGTGAGCAAGCGACTCGCCTAGCCGCCGCATTCCAGCAACGACCGGTCCTGTTGTATATTATTAACTTCAATCGATTGAACTCGCAGGAGTTTACAGGTATGCTGGGCATGAACTACAGCGAGAAGGCGAGGATCCAGCTGCTCAAAGGCGTCAACGGGGTCGTCAGGCCGGGGAGGAAAGTGCTACGTTTTTTTTTTCAGTCTCTCGCTCAGCCACTTTTGGTCAACTGATCCACTGGATTCTTCCTCTCACGTGAACTTCTGCATTTTCAAAGGAAAACTCTATCTTAATCTTCCGACTAATTCACTTTGACAATTAAATAAAACAATATTGACTTAATTTACTCCAAACTATTCAAGCTGGTGCAATTTACCCCTCATTAATTGTCTTATTATCTGACTCTTGTACTTGAATTCAACGCTCAAATTTTGAGAGAAGGTAGAAAATGTTAAGAAAATATGTTTACAATTTTTTGTACAAAGATAGATGACAAGCACTTTAGCCAATTGACCCATTATGTTCTTTCTCTCACTTAACATGCTGCAGTAAAGTAAAGGTCGGTCGAACCAAACTCACATGCAGTTGTTAATGTGACTGCAACTTAAACGGTCACACTAGCAGGTCACACTAGCAGCTGTACGGTGTCAATAACAAAATAAAGACAAGGGCAGAATAATGCAGCAGCTAGAATACTGTAGCAAATGGCTGTAGAATCAGTGCTATGGCAATCGCCTCTAATCATTCGTGCTTTAATTGGACGGCTCAGATCGCATGCAGCTCTTAGTTGCAGCTCCAACGCACCTGATCTGGTCTGGAACCTCATTTATCTTTAAAAAACATGCAGGCTGACTCTTCTGCTCGGGCCCCCAGGGTGTGGCAAGTCTACCCTATTGCGTGCACTTGCTGGGAGACTCGACAAAAGCCTCACGGTATGCGTGCGCATTTTCATGGAGCCACCGATTTAGTGATCTACTGCTTTCATTTTTAAATTATTGACTATGTTGATTTTTAACATTAACTTTGAATAAATTTTTTAAATAAGACAAATAATCAAAATTAATATTAAAAATTAATAGTGTTAATAATTTAAAAATGAAATAAGTATTAATTGCACGAATCTAATGCTTTGAATGTGTTCTTCTGGTTCTCAAACGAATCTTGTGTAGCTTTAGATTTCTCCTTTGCTGTTTGGCTAGCACGGATCCATCCGTTTTGTTAAGAGACAAATGGTTTGCTTTACTTATTGGTGAGGAATCTTCGGGCACACCAGCCTTAGGAGCTCGTCTGAGATCAATTAGTCAGGCTATTCAGGTTTTAGGTTGCTTTTGCGACTGATTATAGTAATTTATGTTATAATCTTTATCAAACATTTGATTATATCCATTATCACCTATAATTAATTTTACATTTTGTATGAGTACACATAAGTTGTAAATAATAGCTTTTTAATACCTCTCTCGTTCCACCACCTATACTACGTTCATAATAAGCTGTTTTGCTAAACAGTTTTGATATAAGAAATAGATTATGCAAATAAGTCACATAAGTGATTTTCACGAATAATCAAAATTATAAGCCATTTTTTGAATAATCATAATCTCTATCGAACAGGAGCCAATTATGACCAGTTTTCTCAAAATTATCAGACGCTCATGCATGCTACTTTTTGTCTTGGCCAAAATTTAAGCATCAGGAGTCATGGCATGTGCTAATATGTGAATCGCAGGTAAGAGGAGACATCGAGTACAATGGCTTGAAGTTGAATGAGTTTGTTGCACAGAAGACATCAGCCTACGTTAGCCAGCACAACCTTCATGTCCCAGAGATGACCGTTAGAGAGACGCTAGACTTCTCTGCCAGGTTTCAGGGTGTTGGGTGGCGAGGAGGTAACCTTATTCAGTTGTTATCATGTATAGAAAACACAAAACATTTTCAGTCAAGGAGAAAAAGAGTGTTGAAGAAGGTTGTCATCCTACCAATTATTCTAGACACTAATGTCTAGACTCTAAGACAGAATGACAATTTTTTTTTTGAAATAAGAGGTAGTACATCAAAAGAATATACATCATTTTCCCAAGATATGAGAAAATTACCAACATCGATTCGTTTTAAAGCAGACAATCATGAAAAATGTGCTGTAAACTACTCCATTTCTAATTCAAAAATGAATTAGAGTACCTAATGACATCAAATCGAGAACAGAGAAAATATTTGGCTCGTTACTTGCTTCTTCGTTTGTTATAATTCTTATCATTTTTTTTCAAACTATAGAGATTATAAAAGAGGTCATGCGAAGGGAGGAGGAGGCTGGGATCATCCCTGATCCTGACGTCGATGCGTTTATGAAGGTACATCAAAATCATTTGGGCTTATTTTTCTTTCTATCAGAGAAGCTGAAACTTGAAACAAGTATCACTTTTTATGAAGGCAATGTACATGGATGGTTCAGAAAGGAACATCCACACAGACTATATCATGAAGGTAAATAAGTAAATAATGTCCCTAGTTAGCGTACTGTTTCTGTTTTCGTGTTGAAAGAGTAACGCTTAATTATCCTTTAATTGTTTTGATAATTAGATTATGGGACTAGAAAAATGTGCGGACACCATGGTTGGAGATGCCATGAGAAGAGGTATTTCAGGTGGTGAGAAGAAGAGACTAACTGCAGGTAATTCTATTCTTAGCCCTAAAATTTTCAGTGCTTTCTTCCTTGACCTTTTTCAAATTGAACTTTCTTATAAAGACAGAATTCTATTTTCGTTTTCTTTTTTGGCCTTTCCATCAAATTGGACAGTTAACCTATTATATGAGGGTGGAAATTACTATTTTACCTTTGGTAATGAATTTTAATGATGTTATATGACTATTAACACTATAATTAGCCTAATAATAATATGCTAATGACTACTATATACAATGACCTTTTTTCTTTCAATGCAAATGGTAGTCATTAGCATATTATTATTGAGATAATTACCGCGTTAACAATTATATAACAGCATTAACAGTCATTACCAAGGTAAAATAGTAATTTTAACTATCATATAATAGTTGTTAACTGTCCAATTTGATGGAAAGGCCAAAAATAAAACAAAAATAAAATTCTGTCCTCACAGGGAAGTTTGATTTAAAAAGGGTCAAGGAAGGAAGATATGAAAATTTTAGGGCTCAAGAAAGGAATTTTCTCTTCTAAATAATGATACCATTAACTTTTAACATCAATTTTAATCATTTATTTTATTTAAAAATTTTATTTTAGTATGTGAAATTATTAGTCGTGTTTCAAAATAACACTAATAATAAAGCAAATTGTAGAAAATATATTATGTTAGAAGTCAACAGTTTCAATATTTAAAAACTAGAGAGAGTACTTATTAAAAAAAATAAAGCCAAAACTATGTGGCGTGTCATCTTATATCCAGCTGTGTGTTTGAAACGTGTTTCCCTTCCCAAATTAAAAGAGAGGCTGCAAAAAGATTTGTAGATTGAATTGAATGGTATATTTCCATTCCGCACATCCTCATCAATCAATCCGGAAATATATGTAGATTGAATCGTGCATTTCATTAGAGACGTTTCAATTAATCAGACACTTATTTAGGGTGTGAATAAATTTTGTAATGGAGGGTGATAACTTGAATGCTTTTTGTTTGAGGGTGCTTTTGTAATTTCCTTTTCAAATTAAAAGACACCCGTCCCATTTGAACTGTCTAGAATTTGTTAGTGTATTTCCTTCAAAGTAAAAAGACACCCCATCATACTAGTCTCGATATCAGTGCTAACGCATGCAAAGTTTGCATGTATCATATATAAAACTGCCAGCAGACCGGTGGCGCAAATTTTTTTATTTTTCTACAACCTTTTTTAATCTCATATATTTGTTCTAAGTAGTTATATTTTTTTAACTAAAAATGGTCTTTATGGGTTCAAGATCTAAGTAGATTCGGAAGAGCTTATCTATTATATTTGTAAAGAGTGATTGCGGAGAGATTTTATCCGTCAGATTTGTAAAAAAAATAATTTTAGATGCATTTTTTCTGTGCATCTAGTCTAACTCATCTTTGTTTGCACGTTTTGTCGAGTGTATGTAGAAAAAAAATATGCTTTTTAAAAAAGTATAGTAGAGATAGAGATTACACCAATGATTTTTTTAAATTAATTTCACCAACTTTAATATTATAATATTTATATTTCTAGATTCATCATGAAAAATATATTTAGAAAGTTATCAAATTTAAAATTATTGGTCACAGATAAAAAAGGAACACAATTAATTAATTCTAAAGTTCAAATGGAACAAAAAGTAGCAAATTTATAGGCCGTTTGGTGCGACGCGGCTAACTTGGGCCTAGGGTATCCACAATGTGTCCCTAAAGTAAATCATAAGCAATATAATATTTCTCAAAACTCATTGTGGAGATTGATAATAAGCACTTTCTCTGATTTTAAATTATTGACCTTGTTGACTTTTAACATCAATTTTGACTATTTATTTTATTAAAAAAATTGTTCTAATTTGTAAAATTATTAATCATAATTTAAATTTCACTAATGACAAATTAAATAATAACAAAATTTTGCACATTCGAATAATTTTTTTTTTAATAAAACAAATGGTGAAAGTTAAACTTAGAAGTGAATATTGTTGATAATTTAAAATCGAAGGGACTAAAAAACAACAAAGTTGACTATAGTGCTACTGCCAAGTCATAAGCATTAAAATGTTATATTACTATATGGTTTATAGGATTGACTAGTTTTATGGTGATCATATTTTAATTTTGAGAGATGCTTCAACATTGTGTAATTAACAATAACTATTGACAATTTTATAGTGGGTTCTACACTTACCAAATTGGAACAAACATTGTGGATGCTCTTATGCATCGTAGTATAGTTGGAATGAAACATGGGTTCGCCGATTTAGATGAAAATGAAATAAACAAACACTATTTTTAGTGTACGGTGCTAAATGTACTCTTAATCTAGTATTCGGTGTCAAATGGATCTTTAATCTAGTGTAGTTTGAGTTACCATTTAAACCAGGAAAACTGATGCCACTAGTTTGACGAAAACCACTTTAAATTTAAAAATCAAAATTTGAATGAAAGTTCGCCAAATGCTATAGTAAATTTTAAAAATTTAAAATCCGAACTGTTTTTTTGACTTATCCACAGGTTGGACAGTTTTTAAATATTTTAAATAAAAAATCGATGTAAACCGCACAGGACCCGTTTTGCCCAAAACCGCGAAATCCTGCCGTTTCGTGAACCCAGGACAATGTCCCACCGTCTTCCCGGCACGGCGCAGGGCCAAAGCGCCGGCAAGGCTCGTGTGCCTCCAAGCCAGATGCGCGCACGACACAGGCCCCGTTCTGTTCTGGCCGTGCCGTGCTTCATAAGCATGGCTTCAGCGATGGCCGTTCTCCTGCGTCCCTGGTAAGATCCTGGTTTGCCTAGTTTACGAAGACCTCGAATCCTCCTCTGTGTATCGATCTGTTCCGGTGTGCAGAATATCCATTGTTCCTCTTGATTTCGTGAGGGCAGCATTTCCTGCTTCTCCTCCTTGATCTCTAGGATTGTCGTGCCATGATGTCTCCAGACGATTTTGTGTATAATGTATTCGACGAAATGCCTGAGACAAAAAAATGCCGTATATGTTATTTTTGGATTTCCCAGTACTATGGTTCCTACTCATGTAACAGTGCGAGCCATTTCAAATATTACTTGTTTTTCGTTTTGGATATTCGAGGTCTTACAGTAGTCCTACATTGAGTTTTTATTCATGTTACTGCGAATGGCTTCAAAGTTTCACTGAGAAACAGATTCGACCACTAAACACGCTCTATTGATGATTATTATAGAAATCAAACAACCCCCAAGCTGCAGAAAGCATGCAGATGCAAAATAGCTTCTGTTGCTGGCTAGATTTTTCCATTTCATTTTGGTTGTTCCTTTTCTGTGCATATTTTCTTATCATAAAAGCATTTGGTATTGCCATTGTTCTATCACCGGGTTATCATTCTTCTAATTTTCTGATGGATTTGGAATAACAGGTGAAATGATGATAGGACCATCAAAGGCACTCTTTATGGACGAGATATCCACTGGGCTGGACAGCTCCACCACCTTTCAGGTTGTTTCATGCCTCCAACAACTGGCTGATGTCTTACAATACACTATATTGGTTTCACTTCTTCAACCAGCGCCAGAGACATATGAACTATTTGATGATGTTATACTGATGGCCGAAGGAAAAATCGTATACCATGGTCCTAAAACTTGTATTCTCAGTGTCTTTGAATCATGTGGATTCAAGTGTCCAAGGAGAAAAGGAGCTGCAGATTTCCTTCAGGAGGTACATTAGAAAAAGTTAGTTGTGATCTTCTTAAATTTGGAAAACAACCAAGAGATAGCATAATTTGTCTTATGTAGGAAGTTTATGCAAATCTATATGTACATCATTCCTCTCTTGTAGGAAGTTTATACAAACCTATGTGTACATGATTCCTCTGTTGCAGGAAGTTTATACAAACCTATGTCTACATGCTTAGATAACATGACCGATTTTTGTTGATAACATAATTTACATCAAAATATAACAAAAAAATCTCAAAGTATTTCAGTCTATCTTTCAGTTGACATGGAAATCTAAACCAATTTTACTTAGGCCCAGTTTGTTTCAGCTTTTCAGCTAGCAAGTTGAAAAGATGAAACAAATGAAGTTCTATGTTAAAATTTCAATGCATACTTGATGTTCTAGAAATATTGAGAGTAAGCATGAGACAAGTTGCCATGCTTTGTAATGGCATGAATCCAATTAACCCTTTATTATAAAAGCATGAGAAAACTCTAGAACACATACATTTTGGATAGTATGAAAAAAATCTAAATGTAGGTAGGATGAGGAAAATTCTAGAGCTAGATAGTTGTTATCATAGAAAAATATTTGGATTTACATAAAAACAATGATGTTTCTAGAGTTAGCATGTTTTGTATGGAGTGTTTGGATAGTTGCCACTTGGCAACCCAACGAATTCAACGGTCATATAATACTATATATAGGGATGCTCTCCACCCTTTAAAGTACCATGCCATGCAGCCATAAGAGCTATCATATATGAAGGTATGACAAGGTGACCATGACTTGTCATATGAGTCCAAGGTAGCATGCAAGGTTGCCATGATGTGCTAGTGTATAGGTGTCATGGTGAGTCATAGGTAGCCAATAAAGGGAAGTGTATGTGTTGTATCAACATTGTGTTATGAACAAAGGTTCAACTTTTTTTTGTAATGAGTTGATCTCTTGATTTAGCATAGCTTAGAGTGAGGGTCTGGTCTCCTCAGTATAGTTAGAGATAATGGATTTGGGTAATCAGAAGTAATATCACACCAGTTTGGTACCATTTCTTAGGAATTGGTGTTACATAAGGGATATCGAATTCCCAACACTTTGAAAAGTTCACTTTTGGAACGTCGAAAAGCCAATTTTTGAAGGAAATGAAATAAAACTGAAAAACTCACCTAAAGATGCTTTTTTGTGACCTTTGCTATGTAGAGAAATTAAAAATATATTACAAAATCCAATATCTAAATTTTAACAGCCAACATTTTAATGGCCCCTTTGGCAGAGCTCCCAGCTCCTGATTCTCAGGTAGAATCAAAGGAGCTCTGCCAAACGCTGTTTTTCGAGAGAAGTGATTCTTGTCTGATTCTGTGAAGTGATTATTTGAAATGAGCTAAGCGGTTGAGAGCTGAAAAAAGTAGCTTCTCTTGATTCTGTGAAGTGATTCTCTGTCCTGATTCTAAGAGTTTATCATAGAGAATCAAAGAGAATCACTTTTAGCCATCAAAATCACTTTACAGGAGAATCAAGAGTGAATCCAAATAATCAGGAGCTGAGAGCTCTACCAAAAGGGCCCTAACTAGCCACCAGCCAGCTTTTTCTAGAAGCTCAAGACCAAATAAACGCCTTATCCTTTTAAAAAAGTTATATAGAAACATTGTACATTAGTAGTATGATAACTTAGTGTCTTTTCCAATCTATACAATGACCATTAATATTTTAGTCCAATAATATTATAATTATAATTTTAACAAATATTTGATATGTAATATATATATATATATATATATATATATATATATATATATATATATATATATATTGAATTGAGTTTTTGATGCTAATTTGGTTACTGCCGTTAACTTTTTTACCATTTAACTCCTTGGTTTTACCTGTAGGTCTTATCAAAAAAAGACCAGGAGCAGTTTTGGAGTCTTGAAAATGAAAGATATAAATTTGTCAGTGTAGACCAGTTTTGTGAGAGATTCAACGCATGTCATGTCGGCCAGAATCTTTGTCTTGAACTATCAAAGCCTTATGAAAGATCAAAAGTAGACAACAGTGCACTATCCTTCAGCATCTATTCACTATCCAAGTGGGAGATCCTCAAACTTTGTTTTACCCGAGAATTTCTTCTGATGAAGAGAAATGCATTCATCTACAGGTCAAAAATTATTCAGGTAAATGGATGGGAAAATATTTTAATGTGATCCAACCTATTTCATATTTTGAGCTCTAGCCAATCCACCTAAAATCTTGTATTCCTATATTTATAACTCATGCATACATTTAAAGATGTAAATGGTCATTAAAGAAATTATAGTACTGTTGCATACACTAAGAACTCGTACCACGTGTGGTGCATTTTTTTCCCATAGATGTGAACTGTATGTTGTTAATTTGGGTCCTTGAATGGGAGAACTCACATTTCTATCCCTGAATATATGCAAATGACGGTAGACCCAGTCCCAACTTAATTAACACGAGATGATGTGACATATCAGCATTCTCTTAGATTGTCACACAGAACTCAGATTTGATATCCTGCAGATTTGAATGAAAATTAAATGTCTTTAGATAAATTTAAGAAATGTTATTTGAAATTGTAAAAACATATTGGACGTTAGCATAAATATCATTTCAATTTTTTACTTAAAATGGATCTGTACTGCACTAACGCCCTCTTAAAATTGTAGAATTTTGGGAAGCTTTGATCATCTTTTTAATTCAGGGATTCAAGGACCTAAATTGCATTGTACAAGGGTCCCGCTAAGGTGACCAAATGGTATACTTTTACCTCTTAGGAGGTAATACTAGAAATCAATCTCAGTCGTTGAATTATATAGTTTTTAAAAACTATCGCATGCATCAGTTTCCAAAACTGTTTAATAACTTTCCAAACTGATGGCTATAATTATGAGAGGACTTTTACCTCTTAGGAGGTAAAAAAATCATTTATTCGTCGAGGTTCGTGCAAATGGATGGTCCACAATCATTTTGGTCTATTGTAGAATCTGTCTTGTACAATTTTCTCAAATTATTAGTTTGTTATAAGGGGCCATACTTGAGAGGAATGATTTTGAATCCTTACAACATTTTAGCAATCTGGGGACTTGAAGCTGCATGTTGAAACTTCAGGGGCCTAGATGACACTCTCAGATGAGTTCTAGGGTCATTTATGAATTTTTATTTCATTAGTTAACTCATTTTGAATGAATTAACACACAAAGTCTGGCTGTTATTCATGTCCTCGTTCGGGACTCTCCATTATACCACTTTTTTTTTTGGGGGCGGGGGGGAGTGTAGCGCTTATTTTCAAGGACATTCAAAGTTATACTGTGGAATGACAGATTGCTAAATTTAATGGTTCGTCAAGCCAAGAGCTAATCCTGATTTTTGTAATGTCCATTTTATTTTCTGTGCATTGCAGGTTGGAATAGTTTCTGTACTTACAGGAACAGTATTTCTGCGCACACACCTGTTTAACGACAGAGCTCATGCCAACTATTACTTGCGTTCACTTTTTTTTGCATGTCTTTTTCTAATTGTTAATGGAATGCCCGAGATTTCCATGACAATTAGTATACTTCCTATTTTCTATAAACAGCGGGATTGCTGCTTCTACCCTGCTTGGGCCTATACAATACCAGCATTTTTCATGAAGATTCCAATCTCCTTAGTTGAATCCATAGTTTGGACATCCATAACCTATTACCTCATTGGCTATACTCCTGAACCTTCCAGGTACTTCTCGACTTTCCATGCTGCATCAGTACTGTTAAAAGCATGTCCAACCTAGGAAAAACTAGGATGCTTTTGTTTAACTAAGAAGAAATAGGCACCCAAATTTGCTTGGGGAGCAGAGTTGAAATTGGGTGTTCAGGTTGGCCCCAGTACAGAAATCAGAAACTATATTTTCAAAACAGTCCATTCCTTCTTGTCTCTCGGAGGTTTCATCTATATAACCTACCCCAACTTGCTTGGTTGTTGTTATCACTCGTGAGATGTGAGGCCAGCATGATGACCATACTAAAACCTTCTGTATTACCTGATCCCCATAATTTTAGAGCTGTGAGGAAATATTCAACCTACAAACTAACTAGTTTCCAGTTGATGTTATGGCTGAGTCCCATGTGCCTAGAGTTGTTAAGTTACTGTATTTTAGTACTTCCGAGTTCTGCCACAATACCTCAACGCACCACAGCCTTTTAGAGGTTAATTGCAATATTCAAACTTTTAAAGGTATTCTCTTTTTTTTTTGAATTTTGTAGTTGCTAGAAATTATCTTTCCAGCCGAGATTGAATAAAAATCTGAAAGATGTTAGAGATATGTGTATATGTTAGAGGCTTTGTGTATTTTCTGTTTTCCCTGAGGGGTTATGTGTATATTTCCCTTCACCTGTACCTCTATATATTGGGGCCCTTGACCCCTTGATGAATACAAGTGCTATTCATAATATGGTATACAGAGCCAGACTCTAGGGTTAGGATTTCTCCTCTCTCTCCCATGTCTTTTTTTTCTGCTATATGTTGCACTTGCGGCTACCGTCGGGCTCCTCCTGCTGTCGGATTGACCTTCCCTGGTCGTGTCCGACCGCCTCTTCGTTAGGCCAAGCTTGGCCGCCACCGCCTCCTTTGCCGGCCCGCAGCCCCCACCGCTCGGCCGCCGTCATCTCCTTCGTCGGCACCGCCGCCGCTTGATCTGTCGGCCCTGCCGCCGCTCTATTCGGCCCGGCCGCCGCTCTATCCGTAGGCCGTCGTCATCGACTAGATCTAGCCGTCGTCGCCGATCGGATCCAATCGTCGCCGCTGACCAGATCCAGCCGCCGCTACTCTCCTTCTGATTGCCGCCGCCCCTGGCAGAGCACTCCTGACGCCTCTGTTGTTTGGCTCGCGGGCCAACTCTGCTTCGTGGGCTTTTGGGTTTTCCAGGTAAAAAAAAGGAAAAAAATTGCGCTCTCTGTTCTATCATCTGTGTGACTTTTTCATTGTAACTGTTTTGAATTGGTGCAAAAAAAAAACTGCTGCTCTGTGCCGCTTTTTCTCTGCGCTCTCGACGTAGTCATGGCTCCTTCATCGACATCTTCTGGAGGGGTTCTTGTGTTGCGATGCCCTGTGCTCTTCAATGGCACTAATTATCGTGATTGGGTATCCTGGATGCGTATTCCCATGCGTGGTCTTCGCCTAGGAAGTTCCTTATGGGCGACTTTCCATGTCCAGCTTGTCCGGCTTCTGTTGCGCCGCTTGTCTTTCCAGAGAAAGCAACTGATGCTGAGAAGAAGCTTTTTGATGATGATGATGATGTTTTGGCGTCCTATGAGTTTCAGCTCGGTGCTTATGTGATGTGGTTGAATGAGGATACTTGTGCTGCTGCTATTCTTACTGCCAGTATGGAGGATCGTTTTGTAGCAGAGATTGTCGACTTTGAAACTACCCATCAGATGTGGGACTTTCTTCGTTGCCGCTATGAGCCCTCAGGTCAGTCGATGTATATTGCTGCACTCCATCAGGAGGACCTTCTGCGGCAGGAAGATGCCTCAGTGGACGACTTCTATACTCATCTTTCCACAGTCTGGCGTCAGCTTGATGGTCTGTCTCAGCCTTTTCACCCAGCACATGTGAGGCATGCAGAGGTCAGCATGCTGCATTGGAGGTTCATCGTCTCTACGATTTTTTGACCAGCCTACGTGATGAGTTTGAGCCTCTTCACGCTCAGCTTCTTGCTCGTCACCCTGGTGTCTCTGATGGATGCTCTTGCTGCTGTTCAGGATGAGGAGACACGTCTTCGTACAATTGGTCTGCTTCAGTCTGCTTCAGCGTTAGCTGCTCAATCTGCTTCACGTCCTCATGTTCCTCTCCCTGTTGTGTCTGGAGCTTTGACACATTCTTCTGGGAGTACAGGGGGCAGTGGTCTTCATTGTGATCACTGTGGTAAGGATGGACATGTTTTGGAGTTCTGCTTCAGGAGGAAGAAGGAACAGGCTCGTACTCGTCGTTCTTCACAAGGTTCTGGTGGTTCTGGTACTGTAGGTTCTCAGAGGGTTTCAACTAGTTCTGAGACACAGGAGTTTCTTAGGCTGCTAAGTCGTCTTGTGGCCTCTCTGTCACCTGGAGCTGTTGGTTCTATGACTCAGTCGTCTGCACCAACAGGTTCAGCGGCTGCTTCTCAGACTGATGTTGAGGGACCACCTTCCACTTTAGGTATTGCTCTTGGATCCTTGACTCAGGAGCTTCCTTCCATATGATTCCTCGTACCTCCCATCTCATCTCTATTTGCTCTCCTAGTTCTCTTGCTGTTAATACCGCTGATGGTTCCTCCCTTTTGTGGGGCAAGGGACTCTTCGCACTAACGTTTTTTCTGTTCCTGGTGTTTCTTATGTTCCTCAATTGACTGCTGAACTCCGCTGGCCAATTTACTGATCATAACTGTCGTATTATTCGTGATTCTGACTCTTGCTATGTTCAGGATCGCCACACGAGTCGTCTGGTTGGTACTGGCCCCCGCCGTCGTGATTCTCAGCGCCTTTGGGAGATTGACTGACTTCATATTCCTTTCGCTGTGCCTGCCAGTCAAGTTAGGCTTGCTTTGGCTACTTCATCGACGCCGTCTTTTGCTCACTAGCATCGTCTAGGATATCTGTGTGGTTCTCGGCTGTCTACTTTGATTAGTCGTGGTCTTTTAGGTCGAGTTTCTGGTCCAATATCAGGAATGTCGTTTCGGAAAGCACATTCAGCTACTCTATCATTCTAGTGAGTCAGTATCTAAGCGTCCTTTTGACCTTGTTCATTCCGATGTTTGGGGTCCAGCTTCCTTTACCTCTAAAGAGGGTCACAGATATATATCATTTTTGTAGATGATTTTTCTCGCCACACTTGGATTTATTTTATGAAGAATTGCAGTGAGGCTTTGTTTATCTATAAGACCTTTGCAGCTATGGTCCGTACACATTTTGACACTCTCATTCATGTCTTTCGTGCGGATTCTGCGGGCGAGTATCTGTCTAGAGCACTTAGTCAGTATCTTTCTGAGCAGGGCACTCTTGCTCAGTTTTCCTGCCCTGGTGCTCATGCTCAGAATGGTGTTGCTGAGCGCAAGCATCGTCATCTACTCGAGACTGCTCGCACTCTCATGCTGGCTTCCTGTGTTTTCACTGCCACTTATTTGATTAACATACAACCTTCTTCTACTATTCGAGGTGGGATACCTTTGGAGCACTTTGTGCAAGACACCTGACTACTTCGGTTTTCGTCTTTTTGGTTGTGTGTGCTATATGTTGCTTGCTCTTTGTGAGCACACGAAGCTGACTGCTCAGTCTGTTGATTGTGTTCTTTTAGGGTATAGTGCTGAGCATAAGGGGTATCGTTGTTGGGATCCAGTTGGTAGTAGGATGAGGATATCTCTCGGCCTGATTATGGTCAGCCTTGGTGGTTAACCTGTGTGTATGGTCCACAAGGTAATGCAGAGAAAATTAACTTCCTGCAGGAACTGAGGGATGTTAGAGCAGCTTGTTCAGGTCCTTGGGCAGTGGTTGGGGATTTTAATCTTATATATAAAGTAGAAGATAAAAATAATTCTAATTTCAATAGAGCAATGATGGGGCGTTTCAGAAAGTTGATTGATGATCTTGCTCTCAAGGAGATCCCACTCCATGGTCAAACTTTCACTTAGTCAAACCAGCAAGACTCCCCAACACTGGTGAAGCTAGACAGAGTTCTCTGTTCTGCAGAATGGGAAGAGATGTTCCCCAATTGCCTTTTGCAAAGTTCAACCTCTGATGATTCAGATCATTGTCCTCTGTTACTGGGTCTTAGAGACATCAAACCCGGAAAGAGGCGCTTTCACTTTGAAGCTTTCTGGCCAAAATTGGAGGGTTTTGAAGAGATAGTATCCTTAGCATGGAGTTCTGTACCTGCTGGTACTTGTCCTTTTGCTACCCTAGAAAAAGAATTTAAAGCAACGGCTAAGGCCCTCCAAAGCTGGAGTGACAAAAATGTTGGGAATGTCAATGCTCAGCTTAATCTTGCACGAGAGGTATTGCATCAACTAGAAATTGCACAAGATGGCCATGTACTGTCAGTTACAGAAAATTGGCTCAGGATTACACTCAAGAAACACAGCCTTGCTTTAGCTTCTCTACAAAGAACTATCGCCCGTTTAAGATCAAGGATTGGATGGTTACGTGAAGGAGATGCCAACACAAAGCTCTTCGATCTTCATGCCTGCCACAGGAAAAGAAAGAATTTTATCGGTAAACTGATTTCAGCAAACCAGATCTGCACTAGTCATGAGGCGAAGGTGGAGATCATCAATAGTTTTTATAGGAACCTGCTGGGGACAAGTTTGGAGAGGCACCACACTATTGATCTGGATGAACTACACATGAACTCTCATGAGCTATCAGACCTCGAACTGCCATTTACAGAGGATGAAGTCGGTTTGATTATCAAACAGCTACCCTCAGATAAAGCTCCGGGTCCCGATGGTTTCACAGGTCGCTTTTACAAAACTTGTTGGCCTATAATCAAACAAGACATCATGTCTGCTGCATCGGCTGTGTGGAGCAGAAAATTCAGGAATTTTGATATCCTCAACAGTGCTTATATCACACTCCTACCAAAAAAAGTTGGGGCTGACAGGGCATCAGATTTTAGGCCAATATAAGCCTTGTGCATAGTTTTGCTAAGTTAATCACTAAGTTGCTCGCCAACCGCCTTGCAGGACACCTTCAGCAGATGGTGTCACCAAATCAAAGTGCTTTTATCAAAGGTAGATTAATCCAAGACAACTTTATGCTTGTCCAGCAAACCCTACATCAGCGGAAGCTTCCTCGTCTTCTCCTAAAATTGGATATTTCAAAGGCTTTCGATTCTGTCTCTTGGCCTTTTCTGCTACAAGTGTTACAAAAGTTGGGTTTCGGTCAAATTTGGAGGGACATCATCAGTGGGCTTCTTTATTCATCTACTGCTCAAGTACTGTTGAATGGTATTCCTGGGGATCGTATTACTCATCGGCGTGGACTACGTCAAGGAGACCCGCTATCCCCCATGCTCTTTATTCTAGTGATGGATGTGTTGTGCTACATAGCCACTAAAGCTTCTGAGGAGGGACTGTTGAGTCCTTTGGCTAGTCGGGTACTTCAACATCGAGTGTCCATTTATCCCGATGACGTAGTTCTATTCATAAGACCTGATGCAGCAGATACTAACATCACCTTGGACATTCTACAGTTATTCAGAGAAGCCTCGGGTTTAAAGACCAATGTTCAAAAGAGCAATGTCTATCCCATCCACTGTAGTGAGGCTGATCTTAATACCTTGCAGCAGCTTCTCCCCCATGAAGTGTCAGAATTTCCTTGCCAGTATCTGGGTCCGCCATTGTCCCTGAGGAAGCTAACAAAGGACCAGCTGCAACCTCTTATTGACCGCATTGCAAGTCAATTACCTGGGTGGAAAGCAAACTTAATTACAAGAGCTGGCAGACGAGTACAAGTTCAATTTGTACTCACTTCGATGCTGATTATCTTGCAATGGCCGTTGATCTTCCAGCTTGGGCAGTCAAGGCAATTGACAGAATCCGCCGAGGATATCTATGGCGTGGCCGCAAGGATGCAAAAGGTGGGCACTGCCTGGTTGCTTGGGGAAAGGTATGCAGGCCCCATGAACTAGGTGGCTTTGATATCTCTGATCTAAAGAATTTAGGATGGGCACTAAGAATGAGGTGGCTCTGGCTCCAAAAGACAAACCCACACCGACCATGGAAGGAGTTCCAAATTCAAGTGCCCGGATAGGTCAAATCTTTTGCTCCATTACTATTATATCTGAGGTAGGTAATGGCTCCAACACACTATTCTGGAAAGACCGTTGGTTACAAGGAAAAAAGATATCAGATATTGCTCCACAGCTTGTTGATATAATCACCAAGAGACGTGTGAATGCTAGAACTGTCCAGGAGGCACTGATAAACCATGCTTGGGTATCTGATCTTTGTGGAGCCCTTACAGTTGGGGTAATTGTGGAATTTCTATATCTTTGGGACATACTCATAGAGGCTGAGCTACGGCCGGAATCAGAGGATGTGCACGTCTGGAGTTTTTCTAACAATGGGAAATATTCATCAAAATCAGCTTATGAATGTTTGTTCAGTGGGTCAACCCTCTTTGACCACTGGGAGAAAGTTTGGAAGTCTTGGGCACCGCCAAAATGTCGTTTTTTTCATATAATTAGTGGCGCACAACAGTTGTTGGACTGCTGATCGTTTAGCTAAACGTGGTCTGGATCACCCTGAGCAGTGCCCCTTATGTGATCAAGAAAATGAAATGATAAACCACCTGCTGGTCTCATGTGTCTTTTCACGCCAGTTCTGGTTCCATCTTCTGAATCAGTTTGGACTCCAAGCCCTTTGTCCCTAGCCTGCTGATGTTTCCTTCTTGGATTGGTGGGCGAAGATAAGCAGCAGTACTAATGGATTGTCAAGACAGGGGCTCAGCTCCCTCATTGTTCTAGGAGCATGGACAATTTGGAATCATCGAAACTGGTTTGTCTTTAATGGATTCAATCCTAACGTGGAGGAAGCTCTGTTCAGAGCTGCTGAAGATTGCAGAAACCGGGAGTTGGCTGGTGCTCGAGGGCTGTCCTTCCTCTCAGTGCCCCTGCCTGATGATTAGCTAGTTATTTTGGTCGCCGTTTAGTGCTAGCGCAAATGTAACTTAGAGTTTTTGGTGTTGGAGGTTTTGTGTGTGATGTATGGGTCCTCACCCCTTTTCCTTCTTAATGAAATGATACGCAGCTCTCCTACGTGTTCGAGAAAAAAAAAAGGATGTCGTTTTCGACGAGTCTACACCTTTCTACCCACGTCTTTGTATTGATGATTCTCCTGCTTCCTTGGCTAAGCCCCTCCTTTTTATTTTTTCCTGATGCTCCTCTTGCATCTTCACCTTTTGTGTCTTCTTTGGCACCCCTTCCTATTGTGCCTTCTTCATCGTTGGCACCTTCTCGTGACACGCCCACTTTTCCTGAGCTTTCGGTGGTTCCTTCTTTGGAGCCTTCTATCCTGGCTTCCGATTATGCTACAAAGCCACCAATGACTCAGGTTTATACTAGGCGGGTTGTTCCTTCTTCTGATCTCCCAACTCCTCGTGAGTTGTCTATTGTGCCGGATGTGTCTTCTCCCACCGATACATCTTCCTTGACACCTCCTGAGCAGCCTCCTACCCTTCTTGGGCGTGGTCATCGTATTCGTTGACCTACTGACTTCATCTCAGCTGCCTATGCAGCTTCAGTTCTTTCTGAGCCGCTTTCTTATCGTGATGCCTTTCTTCATCAAGAATGGCAACATGCTATGGTGGAGAAGATTGCTGCTCTTGAACGCATTGGTACTTGGGATTTTGTTCCCCTTCCTCCACGTGTTCGTCCCATCACGTGTAGATGGATCTACAAGGTCAAGACTCGCTTTGATGGTTCTCTTGAGCGTTATAAGGCTTGCCTTGTTGCTCGAGGTTTTCAGCAGGAGCATGGTCGTGACTATGATGAGACTTTTGCGCCAGTTGCTCATATGAACACTGTTCACACCTTGATTGCTCTGCCGCAGTTCGTTAGTGGTCTATCTCTCAGCTCGATGTCAAGAATGTATTTCTTAATGGTGAGCTGCAGGAGGAGGTTTACATGCGGCCATCACCTGGGTATTTTGTTCCTGAGGGCATGGTCTGTCGTCTCCATTGCTCCCTTTACGGCCGGAAACAAGCTCCTCGTGCTTGGTTTTAGTGGTTTGCGTCTGTGATCACTTCTGCTAGTTTTTTCTGCCAGTAATCATGATCCTGCACTTTTTTGTTCACACTTCGCCTCATGGTCGGACTTTTCTCCTTTACGTTGATGATATGATCATCACTGGCGATGATCCTTCCTACATTGCCTTTGTTAAGGCACGTCTTAGTGAGCAGTTCCTTATGTCCGATCTTGGTCCTCTTTGATATTTTTTTGGGATAGAAGTATCTTTCACTACGGAGGGTTTCTACTTGTCTCAAGAAAAGTATTCTAAGGACCTCCTTGATCGTGCTTCTCTCACCGATGATCGTACTGTTGAGACCCCATAGAGCTTAATGTCCATCTTCATGCCACTGACGGTGAAGCTCTCTCGGACCTCACGCGCTATAGATATATTGTTGGGAGTCTTGTTTATCTCGGTGTCACTCGCCCTGACATTTCGTACTCTGTACACATTTTGAGCTAGTTTGTATCTGCTCATGCTCAGATCCACTATAGCCACCTTTTTCGAGTTCTACATTATCTCCGTGGTACTATCTCTAGGAGGTTGTTCTTTTCTCGCTCTAGATCCTTACAGCTTCAGGCGTATTCTGATGTTACCTGGGCTAGTGATTCCTTTGATCGTTACTCTCTTTCTGCCTATTGTGTTTTTTTTTTTGGGGTTCCCTCATCTCTTGGAAGACTAAGAAGCGGACAACAGTTTCTCGTTCGAGTGTAGAGGCTGAGTTGTGGGCTATGGCTCTGGTATCAGCAGAAGTTACTTAGCTACGTTGGCTGCTTGAGGACTTTGGTGTTTCAGTGTCAGCAGCTACTCTTTTTTTGACCGATAGTACGGGGGCTCTCAGTATTTTCCGTGATCCGATGAAACATGAGCTTACCAAGCATATTGGTGTGGATGTTTATTATACACGGGCACAGGTTCAGGTGGCATTGTTGCTCCTCGGTATGTGCCTTCAGAGTTGCAGTTGACTGATTTCTTCACAAAGACACAAACTTGACATCAGTATATATTTTTCCTCTCCAAACTCAGTGCTGTTGATCCGCTATGAGTTTGAGGGGGATATCAGAGATATGTGTATATGTTAGAGGCTTTGTGTATTTTCTGTTTTCCTTAAGGGGTTCTTTGTATATTTTTCTTCACCTGTACCTCTATATATTGGGGCTCTTGACCCCTTGATGAATACAAGTGCTATTCATAACAAAAGACGCGGGTAAGCAGATTGTGACTAGAAAAATCTAGCAGCTTTGAATTCGTCCATTTGGAATAGCGCAGCCATAAAATCCCTATCTATTGTGCACATTTGCATGTAGATCTTTTTTTTCAGCTGTTAAAAAAAAAGAAAAAAAAAACTGGACCAACAGGAGAGATGCCTCCTGGTATTGTATTAAACAGATGCTGCGCTAGAACTGGTGCGGCCACGAGTTCACCTGCATCCGCTAATCGTTCCACCCGCAAGAGCTTGGCTTTATTCATCTGTTCAGACCTATGGATACTTCCATTTTTATCTGTATTGTTAACTGATGCACAAGAAGCAGAAAGTGTAAACAGCTTTATTGGTCTAAGTGACCATTTTTAATGAATATGAATGTATGCAAATTTAATTTTGTCTCATCTATTTTTTTAGAAACCTGGCTACTAAGTCATGACCATTTTTTTTATTACCATCACTACAGGTTCTTCTGTCAGCTACTTGTGCTTTTCCTCATCCATTCAACAGCGCTTTCATTGTTTCGTTGTGTAGCCGCAAATTGCCAGATACCATCACTTTCATCAGTAGGCGGTTCTTTGTCACTTCTAGTAATGCTTCTCTGTGGAGGTTTTGTCATTCCTCGGAGTAAGATCCTTGTGGTTTTGAATCTTTATGGGCAATTTCGGTCTTGAACTCTGTGGATCGAAGGAACACATGGTAGTACTTTTATTTGGAAATATGCATGTAAATCAATTTAAATAACCTTGTGCCTCCAATATATTTCCCCCAGGCACTGCTCTAACGTGCAAGTGTGCTTACACTGCTATGGAGATAAGGCGATAGCAAATAAGTATTAGAACTGTGGATTTTGATTGCCATACTCCCTCCGTTCTTAAATTGATGTTGCCGTTGACTTCTAACATCAACTTTGACTATTCGTCTCGTTCAAATTTTTTTGATAAATATCATATATTTTGTTATAATTTGATTTATCATTACAATTATTTGAATCATAACTTAAAATTTTACACATTTGAACAAACTTTTTGAATAAAATGAATGGTCAAAGTTGATGTTAAAAGTCAATGGCGACATCAATTTAAGAATGGAGGGAGTATGCCTTTGGGAGTATCAATTTAACTTATATCACATGCATGGCTGACTGGAGTTTGTGAAGATTAAATTAGTTTCTGTAATCGAACTTATCTGATTTTTTTATCCATTCATGTGTTTCCAAATCCAGTCATCCCATCATATATTTTCTATAATCTAACTACCCATTTCTATGTTTGGAAATCTACTCCTCACATCCTCACCAAATTCTAGCATTGCAAGTAGGATCCTAACTCTGAGATGAATCATAGACCTTTTTTATAGTGTGTTGCGAGTCAAATAATTTTGTATCTAATACCATACACAATTAAACTAGTAGCTGCCATACATCACTGCTAAACCAGGTGTCAAATCTATTGTAGAATCAATGCCGAACTGGCTACAATGGGTCTTTTGGATCTCTCCGATGTCATATGGTGAGATAAGCTTAACTGGAATTGAGTTTTTGGCACCAAGATGGCAAAAGGTAAACTCTGAATTTTCACTAAGTTTTCTTTAAGTAAATAAATGATCATGAAGTTAGCTGAGAAAACTCAAACTGCCAAGCACAAATTGTATGTACTGATTTCTGTGTTGATAGGTCATGGTTTCAAGTGTAACACTTGGAAAGGAAATACTAATGGGTCAAGGATTAAACTTCTCTGGCGTTTTCTATTGGGTCTCCGTTGGAGCACTGATTGTATTTATTCTGATGTTGAACATAGCGTTTACCATTGGATTAGCTATGAAAAGACGTAAGTGTTCCAAATATATAATACCTCAGTTACAATGCAATTGTAATAGAATTCCTTGAGTATTCCCGGTTTGTCCCTTCAATCCCTAATCAATTTTACTTGGTACCCTCACCAATTTTTGCAAAGTGCAGCGCTCACCTCTGTATATTCACATGTAAATCAATTATTTATATTGCAACAAATTGTGTGGCATTCTCCTTCCATGTTGGCATGACTTTTCTTTAATTGGAGTCTGGGCATTACTGTCAAGCAAAGTGTTTACCAGACAATTCTAACCCTTTCTACATCTCAGCTCCAGGGACTTCTCAAACTCCTGTCTCTCGTGATAAGCTTACTATAATACACGGAAAGGACCAACATACTTTTGAAGAGCTGGTGAATAGAGGCTCTAGTATTACTGGTCAGTAAAATTTTACAATGTTCAAGCAACTTGTTACTTATCTTATGGATTAAGTAGGACTAACGTATGAATAAACTCTTTCCTCACAGGGATGGTTTTGCCTTTCAACCCTCTCACGATATCATTTCGGGATGTGAATTATTTTGTTGACACACCTATGGTAATTGTCTCGTTATAAAAGAAATAATGCTATGCAATAAAATAACAATGTTGGGCATGCAATATGTTGCCTCTAGAGAATGGCGTGCAACGTCAAATACACAATCTAGAGCCTAGGTTGTCATGCCTTGGGAAGTTCATGTGTGATGAACATGAATTCTATTGTTGTAGGTCATGAGGGAGAAAAGTTACAAAAATAATAAGTTACAATTACTCCACAATGTGACGGGAGCCTTTCGACCTGGAGTTCTCTCTGTGCTTATGGGGGTCACTGGAGCTGGCAAAACAACCTTGCTTGATGTTCTTTCTGGAAGAAAGACAGGAGGTGTTATAGAAGGTGACATTAGAGTAGGAGGCTATCCAAAAGTTCAGGAGACATATGCTAGAATTTCAGGCTATTGTGAGCAGACTGATGTGCACTCTCCACAGATCACTGTATGGGAGTCTCTTCTGTATTCAGCTTGGTTGCGTTTGCCAACAGAAATTGACTCGAATACAAGACATGTGAGTGACATTTGAAATGGATACTGAGCTACTTGCCATGTGACATTTGAAACGGAAGCCATGCTAAGTGTATTCTGATCTGATATTCTTGCTCTCCTCTTTCAGGACTTTGTTAAGGAAGTTCTTAAAACGGTTGAACTGGATGAAGCTCAGGACACTTTGGTTGGACTCCCTGGAGCAAATGGACTATCTACTGAGAAGCGCAAACGATTGACAATTGCAGTCGAGCTTGTCTCCAATCCTTCTATCATTTTCCTTGATGAACCAACATCAGGTTTGGATGCACGGGCTGCTGCTATTGTTATGCGTGCGGTGAAGAATATTGCTGATACTGGACGAACTGTTGCCTGCACAATTCACCAACCAAGTATTGAAGTATTTGAGGCATTTGAGGAGGTAATTGTAAATACATACCAACTATTTTTTATGGATCAGGTGACTGAAATAAATACGGTTACTTGTAGGAAGGAGAAATAGCTGATTCATTAAAGTTGCTGTTATATTAGGCTATTAGGCTCCGTTCGCTGTAACTTCTAGCTGCTGTGGCTGCAGCAACCAGCAGCCATGGCATATAAGCCTGCAGCGGCAGCCGCAAGTAGCGCAGCCGAGCGTGCCTTTAGTCACCTGAACAATAGAATCACCTTAGTATTATGAAGATCCATGTTATGTGCGCCAAGGATGGTTCTACCTAGGAGCTAAGATCAGCCCTTATTGTCCTTTTCCTATTTTATCTCAATTAGGATAATCTTTTCTTTTATATAGAATCTCTAGTTTATGGACGTCCTTTAATTTAGGAGTCGAGTGGATAGGATCAGATCCTTTAATATAGGATCCATAGTTGGCCAGAGAGGCTATAAATATGTGTAATCAGGGATTGAAGAAATCAAGCAATAGAACAGAAGAAATCTGTTCTGGGGCTTTCCCTGCGCCTCTTGCCCTTGGCGCCAACCCCCCTATCTCCTATCTCCCGAGCAACGATCCTAACAACTGATATTCAGAGATGCCAGGTTCTCCTCCCACCACCGCCCTGCCGCCGTTCTCCACATGGGCACCGACCCTCACCTCAGCGCCAACCCCCTCATGGGCGCTGGCCCCCCACTCATGGGCGTCAACCCCCACCGGGGAGCTGACCTCAACCTAGGCGCCGAGCCCCACCCCGGTGCCGACCCCCACCTGGACGTAGGACGAGCCCATGGACGCTGCCATGAGGATGAACGACTTGGCCAGGACGATCAAATAAATGACTCGCACCCTTACCGACTTCTGCGTTCGTCTCTCCATCTTGGAAAATCAGGGGATGCTGCCACCGGCCCCCGCTGTCACCCTTCCACCGGTGTTTTCTTATAAGATGCAGGGCTACGCCACGGCGGGGCTGCAACCGCCGAGCGCGCCGAGCAGCCAACACCGTAGCAGCAGAAGCCGCCGCCGCCGCCGTGAGCCCTCCCGCCGTCCCCACCAAGACCATAGAGGGCGACTTGGACACGGGCTCGGTCGGCCTGCCGATCCCTGTCAAGGCCCTGGAGGGCGACTGGGACACGAGCTCGGTCGACCTACCGCTGAAGTTGGCCACGGGCTCCGTCGGCCTACCGCTGCTCGACATCGTCCAGACGCCAATCCGTTCCGACTGGACCAGGGGCATCCACAAGCTGCGGACGAGCAACAAACGACAACCCTACGACATCACCCGCTGTGCCGGCCACCAGACCCCGAGGGAGGCCTCGGCGATCACAGCCGTCGCCGGCCCTCCACTCGTTAGGGCGCGCGACATGCTCATCATCTACGGCACTAAATCCAGAAGCGTCATTGACGTCCGCAATCTCCCTCGTGTCGATGTGACCAATGTTGAGCGCCACAACCTGCTGGACCTCGCCCTTGGTGACCACATGAGCGCCCTCGTGAAGCTCGAGGTGTTAGGTGCAATACTCGCATTGTGAGGGATGACACCGTGTTGGGGCAATTTTTCTTCATATTTCTTACTCACTAGAATGCCATAACCAACCTGAGGGATTGAGGATACATATATATAGGCTGGTGGGCAGCCAAGTATATGCTAAGATACTAGTCTAAGATGCTAAAATAAAAAGCTGAAAAATTAGTCTAAGATGCTAAAGCATAAAGCTGAAAAACTAGTCTAAGATGCTAAATCGAAAAGCGTAAAACATAAAACGTCTGCACTAGACTTATTTCATCATTCTCTCCCAAAGTCTTGTGCGTCGTCTTAATCATCCCAATCCTAGCGCGAAGCTCCTGAAACTTGATCCTACCAAAGGACTTGGTGAGAAGATCAGCAAGTTGATCCTTGGTGTTGATGTAGCTTATCCTGACACTCTTCCTACAAGCAGCCTCGGATGAAGTGGTACTTCACTCTGATGCGTTTGCTGCGCTCGTGGAAGACAGAGTTCTTTGCCAAAGTCAGAGCGGACTTGCTGTCCACCCTGAGCTCCACTGCTTCAGCGTCTCTGCCAAAGAGATCACTAAGCAGCCGAGCGAGACAGAGCGCCTGAGTTGAAGCGGTGGAAGCCGCTATGTACTCAGCTTCACAGCTGAATAAAGCCACCACCTGCTGTTTGACCGACTGCTAGTTTATAAGGCACTTGCCGAGGAAGAAGAGCACCCCGCTCGTGCTCTTGCTAGTGTCGATGTCGCCGGCGTGGTCGCTGTCGCTGTACCCGACGAAATGTGCCGCCTCGGGACACCTCGGGTAGTGGAGGCCGTGGTCAAGAGTCTCCGCAACATAGCGGATGCCTGCTGGTGCTCCGTCGTCGGTCGCTGCATGAACCGACTGACGTAGCGACGGAGAACACTAAATCCGGCCGCGTGTGGGCGAGGTAGCGAAGGCTTCCCACAAGGCGTCGGTACTGCGTGACATCCACCTCCTTTGTCGTGCTGTCACGGCCGAGCTTCAACCTCTCCTCCATTGGAGTGACAGTTGGGTTATAGTCGGTGAGCCCAGCTAGCTCAACGATGCGCTTGGCGTAGCCTGTCTGTCGAAGTGTGATGTCGGAGTCGTCCTGGTGCACCTCGATCCCCAGGTAGAAGGAGAGACATCCCAAGTCACTCATCTGGAAGATGGCCTTCATCTCCTCTTTGAACCCTGCCACCTCCGCATATTTGGTGCCCGTAATCACCAAGTCATCCCCTTCAGCGTGGTATCTAGCTTGGCGTTCCACGCCCGTGGTGCTTGCCGCAAGCCATAGAGAGCCTTGCGCAAGCGCAGCACTTTGCCATCCTTGCCGGGGATGACAAATCCCGGCAGCTGGTGCATGTAGACCTCTTCCTTCAAGTCGTCGTTGAGAAACGTCGACTTGACATTCATGTGGTGGACGCGCAAGCTCTCCTGGGCAGCCAGCGCAAGGAGACGCACGGACTCCATCCGTGCAACGGGAGCGAAGGCATCGTCGAAGTCGATCCCCTCCTGCTGCACAAACCCGTGTGCCACCAAGCGAGCCTTGTGCTTGACGATGGCACCGGTCTCATCTTTCTTCAGTTTAAACACCCACTTAAGGGTGATCGCGCGGTGTCCAGGAGGAAGGTCAGCGAGCTCCCAAGTGCGGTTCCTTTCAACCGCATTCATCTCTAGCTTCATCGCGACGCGCCATGCCGCGTGTCCCTCAGCCTCAGCGAAGGAGCGAGGCTCACCGTTATCGCACGCAAGATGCAACTGTGCCTCCAGGTCGTGAGGCACCAATCCCGGCGCCAGTTCGTCGCCGAGAAGGTGCTCCATCGTGTGATACCTCAACGGCTCGCCGTCGTATACGCGTCGACACGCTCCTCGTCGTGAGGGAGCGGAGCAGCGAACTCCACCGGGTTGTGCTCGACATGAGCAAGTGCTGGTGTAGACGTGCCTGGAGTAGTTGTCGACGCTGGAGAGCGTGCCATGGCCGGCTGTGGTGGTGGCGGTGGAGAGCTCGTCGCACCCGACGTCACAGTCGCCGGAATCGGTGGACGCTCCAGGACTGGGGTAGGCGCGCTTGGCGAAGAAGAGCTGCCCACTCCCCCAGCTCCCTCAAAGTGGACGTACTCGACGGTGAAATCGTCGTACGTCGGAATCGGGCTGTCGTCCACCATTTTGCCCCACGCCCAACCTCGCTCTTCGTCGAACACAATGTCGCGCGTCGTGTGCACACGCTGTGTCTTCGGGTCAAGGATACGGTAGGCCTTCGTGCCCTCCGCGTATTCGATGAACACTCCCGGAGTGCTCCTGTCGTCTAGCAGGTGGGCAACTGTCAGCTTGCTTCTATGCCAAGCCTCGTACGGCGTCCTACCGCAGAGCGCCTTGGTGGGCGAGCAGTTGAGGATGTAGACGGCTATCACCACCGCCTCTCCCCAGAAGATGGCCGGCATCCCCGTCTGCTTGAGGAGCTCCCGAACCATCCCCACCACTGTCTGGTTGCATCGTTCGACGACGTCGTTCTGCTGCGGGCTGTACGGCGCGGAGTATTGGCGCAGAATCCTCTCGTCAGCGCAGTACTACGCGAACTCAGTCGCCGTGAATTCGTCACCGCTGTCGGTGCGTAGTACTCGAAACTTGCAGCCGCACTCCTCTGCCGTAGCCAGCTGACGCTTGATAGCATCATCAGCTACCGCCTTGGTGTCGAGGAGTTATGCCCACATGTAGCAAGACACGTCGTCGACGAGTAGTAGAAAGTAGCGCCGGCCTCTAGGTGTGGCCGGTGTCATGGGACCGCAGCGGTCGCCGTGCACCAGCTTCAGCATTTTTTTTTGCGCGAAAACTGATCTGACGAGGGAACGGGAGTCGCCGCTGCTTGGTGAGGATGCAGGTGTCGCAGAGCTACTCTATATGCTCGACCTGCGGTATGCCCTGCACTATCTCTTTGTCGCTAAGCTGCTTCAAAGCCTCAAAGTTGAGGTGCCTAAAGCGCTCGTGCTACAGCCAAACATTGTCATCGCAGCGGGCTGCGAGACATACGGGCTGCGCCACCTGCACATTGAGGACGTAGAGGCGATTGATGCCTCTGTTTACTTTGGCAAGAAGACGACGATGGCGATTTCAGATCCTCATGATTCCAGCCTTGATCTTTATGCGCGAGCCATTCTTATCCAGCTGGCCCAGACTGATGATGGAGTTCCTTAGTGCGGGATGAAGTAGACTCCAGTAAAGAGTCGGTGTTCGTTAGTCTTGGCAACGAGGACAATGGAGCCAATGCCCCTGATGTCCACAGCCGAAGAGTCGTCGAACTTGACGGAGCCGCGCACGTCGACGTTCAGGTTGGAGAACTCCCTGCGACCTGTCATGTGGTGAGTGGCACCACTGTCGAGGAACCAGCCGTCGATCTTGTTGTCGCTAGAGCCGTCACCGAGGAAAGCGTGTGCCCTCGTCTCGTCGAGGTTGAGGAGAGTTGTTGCGGCCGATGCCGCTGGAGGTAGCTCGATGCTCTCGTATGCTAGGAGCAGAGCCGGATCCTCCTCCTCAGCCTGTGCGACATGAGCCTGACCGCGCTTTGCCTGTCGACAATCCCTGGCCCAATGGCCAGGCCTGTCACAGTTGGGGCATATGTCATCTCGTGCCGCCCTGCGCTCGCCAGTGGCGCCGCCCTGGACGCCTCCGTGGGCGTCACCCTCGGCACATCCTCTCGCCCTGCCCTGGGCGCCTTCGCGCGTCTTACGCGGTTTGCCACTCTTGCGGCCGCCTGTCGAGAAAAAAGGCTCCCTCTTCTTCCAATTACTTTGGCGGGCCTTTCACTGCTCCTGAGTGAGATGAGTGAGATGGAGCTTCCCACCAATGATGACAGGCCCTGAGAGAAGCTGTGGCTCGTCGTTGTCGACGACCTTGAGGCGACCTATCACCTCCTCGATCACCTCCTCGATCGACATCTTGGAGAGGTCCAGCAGAGACTCGATTGAGCGAGCGATCTGCTTTTACTTCTCGGGAACGCAGCAGGGGAGCTTCTTAACAGCTCTCTCCTCGTCTATGGTGTTGTCACCGTACTGCACGAACTTCTGCAGTAGTGTTAAGATGGAGAACAAAGTCATCGACGTCTTCACCCGGTTTGAAAGCCAGGCTCTCTCACTCCTTGCACAGTGCCTGCAGCGTGGACCTGCGGGCTCGATCGCTGCCGATACGCGTCGCAGCGATGGCGTCCTGGGTCTCCTTAGCAGTCCGCTTGCAAGCAAGCGAATACTGCATCTCAAGCGAGACTGCAGCAAGGAGAGCCTCCAACGACCGTCGATCCTAGTCGTCGTCGATGTCGACGTCGCCGTACCGAACCGCCTCCCACATGTGCCGCACCTGGAGCTTCACCCTCATCACCATGGACCACTCGACGTAGTTGGTCTTGGTGAGGAGTAGCCATCCACCACCGGCACAGACGTCCTTGACGATGGTCTAGAAGCCGTGGTGACCATGGCGCCGGTCTGGGGAAGGAGAGTCACGCCGCCTGTGAAGGCTACGCTCGTCGTCGTCCCATCCGCCGTGCCGTCGGTTGTACTTTATTTGGGCCTCCAGCTGTGCCGCCTGCTCTCGCAGTCGCTGGGCCTCCAACGCGCGGTCGATGTGCGGGTCACGCCAAGGGTCATGTTCGCCGCGTCCGCCAGGAGCACGGCCGTCGCACGCATGTCCATCGGGAGCGTTGCCGGCACGTCCCC
>BCLH01000503.1:23923-47154 GCA_001602315.1 Zoysia pacifica | reverse complement strand
AAGGAGAGGTGGGCCGGCGGGGTGGGAAAGGGAGAGAAGGAGAGGTGGGCCGGCGGGGTGGGAAAGGGAGAGGGAAGAGGCCTAGGAGAGTTTGGGTTTTTTTTTCTATTTCTTTTCTTTCTTCCTTTAATCCTTAATTCTATTCTTTAATTCTTAATCTTGTTTAAATATTTATTCCCTCAATTAATTAAATGGTATGCAATGACATGAAATGCATGATGCACCTTAGCAATTTATTTTTAAAAGAAATTTCAATCTAGTCTAAATTGTGAAATGCATTTAAATTTTGAAATTTTAGTATTTGAAATGGGTTGAATTTTTGGGGTGTCACACCTATGTGTTCGAGAAAACAAAATACCTTACATAAATAAGATATTGTTTGCGTTTTTCAGCTTGTCTCTATATTTTTTCACAATTTCATGTAATCTGTATTAGTAACTGATCAATTCATACAATGCTCCTGAAGGGACAATGATGCAGTAGTAAAGCAGCTAAGTATACCGTCACCAGGAATGGATGATCTTCATTTCCAGATCCAGTTCCCACAAAAATTTGGGGAGCAGTTCAAAGCCTGCCTCTGGAAGCAGTGTTTATCACATTGGAGGGCCCCTTCCTACAACTTGGCAAGGATTGTGTTTGTAGCCCTTTCCTGCCTCCTATTTGGTACTCTGTATTGCCAGAAAGGCAACATACATCACATGTAAGACAAATTACTAATTTATTGTCACATCACTTAATCCGTATCTGATGGTACATGAATAGTGGCATTGGAATAATGATGTATCAAAAGCATATATATGTGATAAGAGCTGACCTGGAATTCCTATTTTCCTAGAAATGACGAGCAAGGATTGTTCACTATATTGGGATCGATGTACTCCACCACTGTTTTCATCGGCATCCTAAATTCCAAATCAGTCATGCCATTTGTCTCAGTTGAAAGGTCGGTCATGTACCGAGAAAGGTTTGTAGGAATGTACTCTCCTTGGGCCTACTCCTTTGCACAGGTCAGCCTCATTAAGTCACAAACCATAAATAAAAAATATAGATTTCTGTCCAAAGCATGCATGCTTGAACTAAGAGATTGTGTTTCATCATTAAAGAACAAAAAAAAAACAACTTTTTAGTAGCCACAGATATTTCAGGGATAAATTTTCATAACTGAATCATTCCTCTAAATTTATTTGTATTTTCAACTTATAATACAACACTGTTTTGTGACTTTGGTGTTGTACTTTGCTAGATAGCCATGGAGGTTCCATATGTGCTAGTGCAGGTATTACTGTTCATGTTTGTGGCATTCCCAATGATAGGCTATACACAGACGGTGACCAAGGTTTGGTGGCTCTTCTATACAATGTTCTGCACGTTGCTTTACTTTGTCTACCTTGGGATGATGGTTGTTGCACTCACTCCCAACTCCCAAGTGGCGACTATAACAGCTTCGATGTGCTTTGTTGTCCAAAACCTCATGGCTGGCTTCGTAGTGCATGGTCCGGTAAGTTCAAATCCAGGCCACATACTTTGTTCTATTGTACAGTTGTGATACTGCAAGCCCAAGCATGAAAGCCACCCATGGAGGATGAAAACCAAATAGGACACGCACATTGTGCCCGAGTTCATGCAGCACTATTAGCTAACTCAATATATTTGTGTTTGTTTCCAAAATTTAATAATAAAAAAATCTCATGAATGCAGTACAAAAAAAATTAACTAAATATGCATAAATTCATATCCAATTCATCCTAATGTCAAGAGTCAAAATTGACAAGAATCGATCTGGCATTATTTTTTCATTACTTCTATGTCGATTTGTCTTGAAAGTCATGGCACTCGTAATATCAAACCTTTAATAGATATTATAACTTTATTTAATAGATAATAACGGTCAAAGTTAAACATTGAAGATCAATAAAGAAACATGTCATATATTTTAAAAAGAAGGGAGTATATGAACTAACAGCAGTACTTGTATCCTTGGAATCTCTTTTTCAAAGAGGAAAGTAAAAATGTTTGTTGCAGGTATACGTAACACTGATGCTGAAATTCATGATTTCTTATGAATGTTTTTGTAACATTGCCACATGTTGAATACCACATATTCACTTGCGTAAATACCAGTGGTCACCAAAGAAATTTCCTTATGAACTTTGATAAAAACTGTGCTAATATATCAGAAATAAAACATTAAACGTCATCTACAGCCACAATAGGAATATTTCACAATTAATTAACTGATATTAATTATTTTCATTCTTTTTGGAGTTGGACATTAATTTTGTGCACTGTAATTATTGGCATGCTTGGATCTTCGTGTAGTTTTCCTGATTATTATTATGTCATTCACTTGCTATGTCACTGCAAGATCTGAAGTTCATGATTTTTGTCAATGGACAGCATCTTAGCTACTAATGTTCTCAAACTCAATCCGTGCAGCAAGTGCCAACGTGGTGGATATGGCTTTACCGTATCAGCCCGACGTCGTGGACACTGAACCTCCTCTTCACATCCCAGCTTCTGTGCGAGGATGATAAAAACATCATGGTTTCTGGAGAGATGGAAACTATTGCGTCATATGCTAAAGACAACTTTGGTTACCGTCGTGATCTACTACCTGTGGCAGCTCTTATGCTGGCAGCGTTCCCTGCCCTCTTCAGTGTTATCTATGCTTACAGCATTTCGAAACTCAATTTCCAAAAGAGATAGGAGAGAGTTTTAGTTTCTGAGTCAAGATTGAATATCAGCTTTTATGAAGCTAAGATGACAGACCTGAGGAGCGTTCTAAAACTTTTATCTGCCGATTCCCTCGCTAAAGCCTGTCTGCTATGAAAATTAGTCTTCAGAAAAAACCTACACTCCTGATGTGACACACCTGGCAATTGATTAAGGGTTTTATAGGCCCTGTTTGGGACCGCTTAAACTTAAAAAGAAGCTCTTCTTTTTGCTGCTGCCCCTATCTGCCGCGGCCTCTAGAAGCTCCGTTTAAAAAAGCAGCGCGTTTGGCAATCCATCTGCGTCGAAGGCGTTCGAGCTCCGGGGGCGGTGAGGCGGGTCGACCTCTGGTGGCGGCGATGAGGCTTGGGAGGCGGGTCGAGCTCCAACGGCGGCGAGGAGGGTCCAGCACCTTCGACGGCTTGAGCTCTCGCGGCGGCAGAGGCTTGAGCTCCGGTAGATCCGACGGTGGCAAGGCTTGAGCTCCTGTGCGGCGGCGACTTGAGCTCCGGTGGCGGGGACGGGGCGGTGGCGAGGGACGAGCTCCGGTGGCGCGGACGAGCTCCGAGCGCGGGGACGAGGCGGTGGCGCAGGGATGAGCTTCGGTGGCGGGGACCCCGGTGGCGCGGGGACAAACTCCGTTGGCGGGGATGGAGCGGTGGCGCGGGGCCGAGCTCCGGTGGCGGGGATGGCGTCGCAGCTTGAGGTCACGCGGCGGCGTAAGCCTTCGTGCGTCACTGGAAAAAAAAGCAGGTCTCGTGTCGCTGGGAAAAAAAAGTGGGTTCGTAGTTCATTCTGAAGAAACGCGGGGGAGAGATGCAGCAAAGAAGCTTTGTGTTTGGCCGTCGAAGCTGCTTTTTTTTATGATAAGCAGAAAAGAAGCGGTCCCAAACAGGGCCATAGTATGTCATGAACATCACCACCATTACAGTTCAGAACTGCTATTATTCTACGATACTTTTACTGCTCCAGTGTGGTGCAGAATGAAATTGCCTATAATTTATCTCGATCATATTTTTATGCAACTGTTTTAAATATTTACCTTATCACAGAAATTACATCTCATAAATGTAACTGCTTGTCTGAAAGACTGCTCCATATGAGGAGCATACACGATAGCCTAGGCATACATTAATTAAAGCCATCACAGGAAAATTCACACTAACACAGGACAGCCCTCACTCAAAACAAGTATAGCACAATATCAAATCATATACAGAGGTATATATATATATATATATAAACAAGAAAAAACTAATCAGATCCTATTCCTTCTTAGAAGAATGGATTGCTGTCACCGTAGAGACCATGGAATCGACACCACACTTATTTTTTACGTGGGGACCCCTGCAAATCTTGTAGTATCCATTCTCACCCCAGTTCTCGCCCCACGAGTTCTTTATGATCCAGTAGGGCTTTTCCTTGAAGCGGATTGGCGCGTAACCAGCGGACCCGTAGCCGACCAGAAGAACTCCATGATCAAGGTGCCTTCCGCAAATGTATGGGCATGAGACACCACCAATGTATGTCTGCATGAAAACAGCATTGATGCCAACTGCAAGAAAGAAAGTATGCATCAGTAACTATTTGATGATACTCTTTAGGCTAATTATTACTATCCGAGTGTGATCATTACTTGCAAGAGGGCCATGTTTCACCAAATTGGCAGCAATTTGATCTTCATCAACTGAGACAACACTGAAGTTGCTCACTTGAGCAACAATTTTGGACTTGTCAAACTTGCATGTGCCGTCACTCCCTATGTAAGGATAATCTTTCTCACTCTCTAGGCCTCCAGCTTTTATGAGGTAGCTGAAAGCAGTGGTCATCAAACCACCATTGCATCCTGCATCGCATGACCGTGGTTCTGATGGATCACACTACAATAACAGAGCACATGGATGAGAAACGGGAACCAGAAGGGATAACACCACTGCCAAGTTAGTGAAATAATTTGCAAAATGCAAGAAAATTGAGCCTTAGTCAGTTTGTACAAGGCTATTCCCTTGCCTGAATGTTTTCCGTAGTGAGTTGCAAGAACAACTGAAACAAGAAATGCTAAATGTATGAATCAATTGATGCTATGGACTTCCAAGGTAAGTTAAAATTGCATGTGTGGAACCACTTTGTTCATCCAGGAAGGAGATAAGATCACACCAAACTTCAGTGCATCAATTTGGAGCCAAAACAATTGTAAAGAATTAATATGAACTTATCCTCCCAAGCTTTCGTCTAACTGTTCGCTGAAATCACTTCCTTTCCTTATCTATACTCTCTGATCCCATTGAACCAGAACAGAGGACACCAAAAGGGGAAAAAAACAGCAGCAACAGAAACAGAGCAAAGCAACAATACAAACTCTTAAGAAGAATTATCCTTTCATCATCTCTCTTGCGAAAGCGCTCAGTGTGCAGTGGTAAGTCCACCAGTTGAGCTGTAAAATAGTCCTTAATTAAGCAAAAGTCGTAGTAAACAATTCTCTATGTTACAGTAGTCCTTTACGATTAACAAGTCATAAAAGAAATCGAGGTGGAAGACTAAATTCATGGTAAAAGAACATAGCTAACACTAAGACTGATGGTGAAACGGTTCTAAAATATAGGAAATTGAATCCTGTGAGTTACTGCTATTGTGTCATACTCGCTTAGCAGGTGCTCAAATGTTTTCAGGAAGGACTAATTCGAACAACTGAAAACATGAAAAGATAGTAGATGTTTTGACACTGCTGGTGTGCTGGCACCTTCAGATTTACAGCCAAAGACCTCCTTGTGACCTATCACAGACTGTTGACTTTTTGTTCCACCACATAGTGGATAAGATCCCAACATTAATTCAGTAGAATATTTGGTGCCCAAACAAGATGTGGAGAATGGGTCCTGCTTTCTAATTTCCACCCATCAGGAGAGGAGAACAAGAGAACGACAACAAAAGCAGCATGACAGAACAAGGCAACAAGACCCGGGAATATTCTTACATCATCCTTTTGGACCAATTAGCAAAACAAAATATAAGAGTGGCGGATAATTTCTTTCACAGCTGAGTCCCATTACGAAATCCATAAGAACACAAGAAGTCAGTACTGGTGATGTCGCATAGTACCTCGTGGTCGCAGTCAACCATCTGCTGCTCGCTGAGCACCTCGAGCTTGCCGGTGGCGAGGTAGTGCGCCCCTTCCAGCGCCCCCGATGTGCTGAACGACCAGCAAGACCCGCACGAACCCTGTGCGAATCGAACAAAACAATTCTTGGATGAGGAAAAAAAGAAAGAAACAATCATGAAGAAAGAAGGAGCCACCACCAGGCGGACCTGGTCTTTGACGGGGCCGACGGCGCCGTGCTCGCGCCAGTCGAAGTCATCGGGAAGGCCGTCGGTGGGGAGGATGGGCGCGTCGTGCGCGGACCCCTGGGGCAGGTCCCGGCGGGAGGAGCGGCGGAGGCCGAGGAACCGGCGCCGGAACTCGGCGGGCGTGAGGTCGGAGAACTTGGTCACCCCGTGGACCGCCGTGGGGTCGAGCCGCTGGTGGCGCCGCGCGCGGCGGAGGTTCGCCTTGAACACGGCAAACCGGTGCGCGCGCTCCGCGTCGTCGCGGTACGACTTGCCGAACCGGCGGACGAAGCTCGCGAAGTGCGCCTCCGCGCTCAGCGACTCCTCCTGCCCGTCGTCGTCCTCCACCACCTGCTCGATGAGCGGGTCCTCGCCGTCGGGCTCCGCCGAGCAGAGCGCGGCTGCGGAGAGGAGGACGACGAGAAGGGAGAGGAGGAGCAGGCGGTGGCGAGCCATGGCTGTTCGAGTACTCGAGCTGGATTTTTTCTGAGGTCGTTACCTGCTCCGGTTATTTATGCTTGGTGGTTTTTCTCAATTGGTTGCGTACGTGGTTGCTCAGTAGGATGCGGTTGCGTGGAGACAACGGCTATCTATCAAGGATGCGTCATTGCAGTGAGAATCAAACCATGAATTTACGTTCTTGATTTTGTCATATTTTTTAATAGAGATAGTAGTATTTTTTTTCTTGAATTTACATTCTTCCTCTGAAATTCACTCATTCATATAAAATTCATATGAAATTCTTACATTTCGAAGAAGGCTTCAATGTATTTCCTTCATTTGTCAAATTTTTTTAAAAAAAGTGTTCTACTGTTTTGTATCACCATATTTGCACCCTCTAAGGTGATGTTTGGTAAATTAGAAATGAGATTGAGAAATAAATGAAAATTGAGATAAAAAGGTGTCTAGAGTTTTAAATCTTCCACACTGTTTCTCAAGCCCAATCTCAATTGGCAAACAGGTATGATGTCGACGTTGCCTAGGGCTTCGACTACTCAAATTCATCGGGAACAACTTTGTAATGCACCGCCACGCAACATTGCTTTGCTTGTGATCATCAACTCATCATTTGAATCACCATTTTTCAGTTGCTTTGAATAACTATTCATCGGGTTTTAAATGGAAAAAGTACATCAAGGTTTGGAGGCCAGCGCTATAACGTTGCATTCACATTAAAGCTCCTTTGAAACGTGAGAATTTTTCACATTTCTTACATTTTGCCTATGAAATTAAATTGATTTGATTCTATAAAATTTACCTAGGTTTAAAACCTTATTCGGTTGTTTAGGATTGATTGACGAAACTGATTTATTCCTGATGAACTCAAAATGGTAAAAAATTTGGCTTCACTCCTGGCCAGAGGGGAAGGAAAAGCCAGGATACTCCGGGGAGAGCCTAAACAAACGCTCATTCCTAATTCAACTCATCTTCAAAGTTCAAACCTAACAGGTCCAATCCAGCCCGAATATGACTTGTTTCAGCCTGTTCATGACAACCAAACAAGGCCTAAAGCTTCTTTCACTTTTCCAAGGGAATATCACTTCGTAGCGTCAAAATCGAGCACTTCTGAATACACTTCTGTATTACTAGTAGATGACCATTCTGCCATACATTTCTGTTGAAGGCTATCATCCAGTGGCAACAGGGAACAGGAGCATGCCCGAACAGTCTCAAAAGGGAAGAAAAAAAAAAGATCCAAAAACAGGTGCCCGCTTTGAGCAACGTGACCGTGAAAGTAAAACGGTAAATTTTCTAGTCAGATATTATAAGTTATACCAACCACTGGCAGATACGGCATGCACCTTAATTGGTCATTACATGGCTATACACAATGTGTGAGTGCGCAACTTCCTCTAACCTAAACTAAGATGAACCCCGCTAGTTAGTGAACTGCCGCAAAGTTGCGGTTTTATTTCTTCAAACTTTGTGGCCTTTCCTGGCGGCGTTCAGTTGCTCCAGCAAGTCCTTAATGGTGGAAGATGCGTCCTACAAAACAGGAACCAAGTCCAAATGCAGAGCATTAATGTAAATGAAAGGGTCATGTGGTGGCACTGCAATTTGGTGTAAGGTACTGATGTCACAATACTCTCGCTTACCTTCAGTTTCTTTCTCATGTTATCCTCTTCCTGGTCTCGACGGCTTCTTTCGTCTGAAAAGACATCGATCAATGCTTCTTGCTCCTTGTTTGCAGATTCAAGTTGTCTCTGCAAGTCCTCCAGCTGCAAAATAGAAGAATAGATAAGAGTTGCACCTATTCTCACTTATCTTATGGAGCAAAGTTGGGAATTGGATTAATATGAATGTTCGTAGATTGAGACATGGTAGGTAAAATAACAAGTTAGCATGATGCAGAATCACATGACACTGATCAGAAAAAAAAATTTACATGTCACTGATCAGAAAAGAATTGAACAATGAAAATCTAAGATGGATTGGGAATATACCCAGAACATGGGTGTAGGGCACATATAGTGAAAGGATCAAAGGACAGCTTCCATAATCCATAGAAGTCAATCTAAGAACACTTTATAACCCACTATCAAGTTGAAGTGCTACAATGACAATACTAGAAACATAAATAGTTTGGAAGCTTGTCTTGCTATCACTTCAGACCAAACCTAATCCCATAGCCACTTTAGACTTACATATATGCCTATGTCTTAATATCGATGAGCCCGATGCTGTCTCTATATCAAGAAAATATTCCATATTTGCATCATTTTTTTTCTTCAAGTATAGTTCCATCATGTATAGGAAGGTACAATACATTTCTTAGCTGAGGGCAGAGAAATGGTCTTTTACAATTCAAACAACATTATTTCATAGTGCAAACCATAAGAAGAAATTAAAGAAGTTTGCATACCCTCTCTGTTAAAGACTTGTTCTTGTCACGCTCCATCACCAATTCCTGTGACATCGATTCTTCGACCTTCGATAACCTGAGCAACAAGTACCATTAGGAAGCATCCGACTGTAACCCTGAGATAGAAGGCAATATCAGAATAGATAGCAAACATGCTGGTTTGGTAGTTCCATCATTCCCGGAGCCCATTAAAAAGAAGCTTACCATGTTTAAACGGCTAGACTGGCAGGACCGAGATACGGCTAGACTGGCAGGACCGAGAGTGTGCAGATTGGACAACAGGCAGTATCAACTACTCGCTTAGTGTAGTGGCAAATGAGAACTTGTGATGCGCTGCTGACATATCCACAGCTTGTATGTTTCCTTGGTGTGTATGCCACTTAAATAATGAGAAAAGAAGAGTGCAGATTTTTTAATTTCTGTGATTCTAAACCAAGTTATTGTATTCTACACTCAATTTGAGAACGGAGGTAAAAGTATGTCACCATAGTAGATGTCCAAGTAACTAAAACCCACCCTATTTCAATGAATTCAGGTGCCCCCCCCCCCCCCCCCTAGACTGTCAAAAAAAAACCCACCCTATTGAGAAGGGGCCACAGAAGCAAATTCACTTACGCTTTGCTCATCACTTTGCGTTATTGAACCAGATTTGAAATATCCATTTTCCCTATCAATCAAATTGACTAATTCCAAGCTAGTGATATATTCTTATTATGCTGTACTGTCTACAGTTTAAAAATCAAGTCTGGGATAAGGGCCTATTTGGATCCACCCAAATTGTGATAATATCAGATCCAAACAGGGCAGATTATGCCGTACTTTTTCATAATGAATGGCATGTAGCTCTTCTGCATGTTTGAGAGAGAACACCAGTACTTCCTTCCATATAAATGTTGGGCCTTCCATTAAGTTGGCTCTAGGTAAGCATTATAAGTAATTTCATCATCACCCTTATCTTTTCTATCCTCCAGTAACTAAGATAAGGAAAGGAAGAAAGGTATGTAACACAGATACATACTCAGATTGGAGCATTGTTTTCTGTATTAACCTTTTTCTACTAACAGATTGCCATCAGAATACTGCTCTTGTTGGTTGCTTAGTGTTAATTGTGATTACGAAATTTAGGAGTTGAAATCTTGATGATATTTACCTTTCCTTTAGTGACGAGTTTTCATCCCTTAATTTCTTGATAATAATCTCATATTCATCACTGCAATGCAGATCTCCATTACTTGTAGCATTAGGATCCTGGAAAATACCAGACAGATAACATACTGGTGCCTTGAGATTCAATACTTACAAAGCAGCAATGACTGAAAAAAGGTGCACATAGCTCCCGCTTGCGCAGGGTCCAGGAAGGGTCCGACCACTTCGGATCTTTTGTAGGCAGTGTTTCCCTGCATTTCTGCAAGAGCCTATTTCTAGGACTCGAATTTGTGACCTCATAGTCACAAGGCAACGGCTTTACCGCTACGCTAGAGGTCCCCTTCAGAGCAACAATGACTATCACATACAAAATTTGGAATATTTTTTTAATATTATGCATCACTAAAACGTTAGAGCATGTTATGTAGGAGTGTAATGCCTTATAAATGAGGAAAACAATACATATGCAACACAATGTATTACAACCCATAACTATATAAGAGACCCGTATTGAAACTACTTAAAAATTGGTGTCACTATGTCAATCACTGAATTACTACTTTTGTTCCACAAGTTACTATTAGCTTGTATGGTACCCATAGTAGTATATCTTAACACTGTCAGGAAGCGCAGCCAGCAATGAATGTGGTCCAATTAGAAAATAATAAGCCATCCCAGACCATCAAGTTAGCTTGTATGGCAGCCATAGTAGTATATCTTAAACACTGTTAGGAAGTGCACCCAGCAATGAATGTGGTCCAATTAGAAAAATAACAAGCTACCCCAGACCATCAATTTGACAGTTCAATTGCAGCTTATATCACTTAGTACAAGGAGTACTAGCATGTCAAAACAGCTAAATATAACTGCTAAATGCAGAGACCATAAAACGGCATCAAAAGAAGGCAAAGACTCTATTATCCCAATAAAAGGTTGTATGAAGCATGGTTAATAACTAAGGTAACGTCTTCAAAAGGCATGGTCTAGCTATCATTTGTGAATAAGTAATTAAACATGCAGTTATATTTTTTTTAAAAAGTACAGTAGGGGGATCTAGAAAAATTAGAAGATGCTATGGAATTACCAGTAACGAAGATTTGGTTCTGCTTCCATCTCTTTCTTTCAGTCCATTGGAACCTTTTCTGTTCATACTCAAAATGTGCGATCTTGAATTTGATGGAGTGCCCACATACTCAGAATCACTGTTATCACTATCGCTTACCCCATGTAATACTGATTTTGCAGATCGTTTAGCCCTTGCTAACTTCTCAACTCTTTGTTGAATAATTAATGACGCACTTGCCTTCCCACTCATTTTACTATTCCGAAAACCTTTTGTTTGTGCATAACCTTTCCCAGAATGATAGGATAATGGATGTGAACTTCCCGTGACATCTGGAGAGGTTTCTGTCAAACAAAAGGAGTAACAATTGTCATGTGTAGCTGATGATTTCAATATACCATTTTGAAAAAAAAAAGCTGTAGGGCAATGCATTTTTGTGAACTGATCTATAGGATTACTCTGAAAAAATTGCATGATAGTGTAGAATTAGTGTACTATATAGACCAAAAAAAAGCAATTCACAAAAATGCCTTGCCCTGCAGACAAATTATCAACCTTCACAAATATAAGCAAACATATGTTGTAGTGGTAGATTGATCTATGCAAAACACCAGTGGACAGGTCAAATGCAGCTTTATACTAGCATGTATTTACAAGTATTCATTCACCTGTGTCGCCTTCCTCAGAATCTTTCCCAGGCCGTGTTCCAACATATCCAATTCGATGAGAATTTGAAGACCTATAGAAAGATATAGAGAAGGAATTGAGAATTGGAATGATACATCAAACAAATTTGTCTGCCAAAAAATGGCAAACAAGTATTACTACCAATGAATCATTGTGCCATATGGACAGAGAATGAATAAGTGAAGTCAAATGATAACAATACACACCAGTAATCCTTCTGCATTTGAACTAATCGTGCTTCAAGTCTTGCAAGAAGTGTTGTGCGCTCAAAGTCCTGCTTATCATGAGCTGGCTCTATGAAGTTTGCCTCAAGTACACCTGTGAAGTACATTATCCATCATAGATACAGAACTTAATAGAATGAATAAAGTAAAATAAAACAAAAGCATGAATGAATGCAAGACCTACCTATGACACCACGCCCACCACTTCCGGCAGCAGTCCACACTCTCCAGAAAGGCTAAAACACAAATATAAAACATGTAATGGTTGATATGCATCATGTGTGCCACAAAAAGAAAAAAAAAAACTGATTGAATCACTAGTACTCTTGGAAATAAACACTAGCTTTTTTCCCTGAATTTTATTTAGTGACAGAGGAAAAAAATCAGTGTTTTCCTAAATGCTTCGAAACAAGAAGGAAGCCAACTGTGTGCAGTTAGGCCCTAGTCGCCCTCCTAAACGGTTGACCTATCTCAATGGTCAACAAGGGACAAAACGGCTTGAACAGCGTAAGTGGGACAGAGAATGGATTTGGACGCAGTTAAGGCTGTACAGGTGCATGTTTAGGTGATCGAGCAGGATATGGAAAGAAAATGGAAGATCGAGTTGGAGACCCAGCACCGCCACCATTCAGGCCGTGCTGGGGCACGTTTAGGTGATGGAGTGAGAGATGGAAAGGAAATGGAAGATCAAGCCGGAGACTAAGCACCGCCACCATCAAGCCCTACTACACAGTAAAAGTCATAAAGTGATGGCTGAAATGGAGCTATTGGGTTTTGTAAAGCACAGATAGCAGACATAGAGAGTTATCTTGAGTGTTGAAGAAATGCATAGTCTACGGAATGCAGACAACTAACCACAGTGTTCTACCGGTGTTACAAAAAACATTGCTATTTCAAGAAGTTATTACAAGTGTCCAAAAGCAATCGATTTCCCTAAAGTATACTTCAATTGGCATACCATACCAAAAGACAATACATTTACTATAATTCCACTTGAAAAAACAACTTTCAATCCCTGATGGAAGTGCAGAATTATGAACAGTATGGCAGTATTGTACTTCAGTAACACCAAAAATGACAATAAAATATAGTTTTATGAAACAAAGTAATAATGAAGGCAAAGGATACCAACAAAGGTATATCTCTGTGACTCTCAATAATGTAATTTTGTGAAAGGTTTTTGAATCGCAATGGTATAGCTTTGTGTTTATTCTTCCAAATCTGTAATTATAAAATATAAGAAGTACCGTACCTTTATTAGACGGTTTTTGTGGTACACATTAAAGCCTTGAACGTCAATGTGATGTTTTGCATCTTTTACAAACCCAATTGTTACGACAGCTACCATCTGCACAAAAGATGATGACTAATGAGTTAAAACTGTAAGACATAAAGTAAAAGTTATAGGCTGTATGCTGTTTACATTTGAATCTTTTGGAACACCATTAGGTGCAACTGGCCTGTATGTAACCTCTTTTTTCAGCATCATGTCAGTAACAATATTATGGTGATCAATCTCCTTTCCACGTAAAATCATTTGGAAGTAATTTGGCAGCCGCAGATATAAAATGGATGCATAACTCTGCAGAATTTTACAAACCAATATCAGCAACACATATTTGGACCATAAATATTCTTGTGAATACCTCAATACAATGCACATAAATTCTGATTCATCGACAAGTGCATTACAAATCATGTGAATCAAAAACCGAGTAACAAGCGGTTCTTTAAATAACAGTAGCGTTCTAGATAAACTGCCTCTAGAAATTTTGTTTCCACCGAGAGAAAGGAGGTGGCAGCGAGAGGCAGGAGGTGTTGTTTCTAACTTATTATCTTAAAACACCATTCAGAAGTACTAGGAGAACTCTTCCACTTTTAATTCCTGGACAAAAGGTTTCTATGCGATTTGTACAATCTGGATTTTAAGAGTCAGAAAAAATTCAAAATAATAAAATGCAGATTCCAGCTTCAAGTTATTAGTATATCTCAATATTTATGTACTGACATACTTTTGAAAAGAGCAAGCATGATTTCTTGATAGATCCAACTTACCCTCAATGAATGCCTGTATGTGAGGAAATGCCTGGAGTTTGGGAACTGCTGAGCCATCTGGATACTTTTCTCATCACGATTACCACCTCTGAGTTGAATATCCTGATCTCAAACATCACTAGAAATCATAGTCAGCTGGTTAACTAATATAGTGACACAGGCTTTGGGCACTGGAACTTACATGTATATCACAATCAAAATCAAGTTCCAATTCGCCTTGGTCATCCTCCCAAAGATTGTAAATAATAATACGAGTTCCTTGATCTTTCATAGAACTAAACTGCAGAAAGACATAATAATGTAGTGTGCTCCAGAAGAAGTAAAATAACTTACATGCAATTACAAATCATAGATTCAAATTGTCCTCAATTCCAGCACTAAGCAATTATACTGAGTTACAAACACCTTTTGTGTCGACTTCTTGATTACAGTTAATTTTCCAAAACAAAAAACATGAAACTGGAGCCCCTGTAAATTATGGTGGTTCAAATGTTACATGCTTTTAAAAGTGAAAAATAAACAAGAGAAACTGCATATGCCACCCTGCTGCAAGAATGTATGCTTCACCAATTTCTAAATCTCCATGTAGGATGCGAGTGGAAAGAAGGGAACACAGGAGTACTGGCGGAGCCACAGTATGCATTCTGAGCTCCGCCACTGGGGGGGAGGCAGTTACCCTCATTTATTTTTCACCATAGTCAAAGATATAGGGTAGTAAATACAACAAAAGTTTTTTGGTAATCGTAGGTGCACAGAGGTGTGCAGTGTGGGGGTTGAACTGATTTTAATGGGATGGTATGTTTCTCTACATATAACTGACACTCTTTTAGCCTGCTATAAGGGCAATAATAGTTTTCAATATTAATTAATTAGTTTGTCTATATTTGACAATAATTGATTTTGAAGCATAATTTATGATAATTAATCATCTCATTAAGTCAAGAAGCACAGGTTGTATGTTAGACACATTCCTGTATAAATAAAGCATCGTGGCAACATTATGCCTCGAGCCCTCGAGGAAAAAAAAAATACAGTAACATACAACTATAATAAATATTAGATCATAAAAAAAAACACCTGTTCAAGTAATTCAACTTCAGTTGAATATGGAGACCATGTACAGATAGTCTGCAAGCATGTATTCCAATCATCAATTGTAGTCCGGACTATTCTTTCCCAACCTTTTTTGTATTCAAAATCTATCTGCAGAATGTGCAACAAATTAACATGGTCAGAATTAATTGATCTATTCAAAGTTTCAAACATGAAAAACTATCGTGTGCCTCAAAAGAAAAGGTGTTCAATGAAATATAGTAACTAAACCATAGCTCGAGCTTGTTAAGATTAACCAAATTCATTAAAATTAACCAATTTTTCATAATAATGATGACTAATGAAATGATTCCAAAGAATTTAAAGCTTGGGAAAATTGTATATACAAGTCCTACCATTGGAACAATGATATCTTCTTTACCAGTGCTCCTAAGAAATGTATAAGATAGCATGCCAATGCTTTGCGTAGCCCTTCAAAATAATGTATTGATGTAAGAATAAATATATAACAAAAAGATATAATTCATCTCTATCAAAAGGTAACTACAGAAATTACTTCGTCCATTCCTCCCTGTGCCCTGATTTAAATATTGATACTGCAAGTCATATTTCTTAGCATTACATTATATCTTATAGTAAAATTAATGATGTAACACATAAGTACTTTAACCATGAAGCAACTGTGTCATTTTCATATGGAAAGTGCTTTGCATGAAACTCACTAGTATGACCACATGTTACAACCAGAGATCTAATAGTTTGAAACCATGTGGACCACCACCAAAGTGATTTAAACCGTTGGATCTCTGGTCATAAAAATGGGCCTGGAGTGCAATAGTACAAATAGGACAAATCACAAATGCATAGTAATACTTATAATTGTGAGCTTCAGTAAGCAGAGTTGAAATATCTGACTAAATGCTGATAAAAAATAATAACATTTTGGACACAGGGAAGAAATATGGTTCATGGTTTTCTTATTACAAAAAAAAAGGATGAAATAATATTTCAGCACCAAAAAAGTTGCATTCAAGGACCAATCACATTAACACCATATGTTACATGGGGATGGATTGATCCTAAAGACCTGAAATGGTCACCTTTTTGTGCTTCCTCTTTTGTCTAATGATAAATTAGTTATTTCATAATGAACTACATTATTCATGGTAACAAACATACTGAACCTTTTGCCTTCTTTTCCACGGCTACGGGAGAAGACTAAAACATCAGCACCAAGCCTCATTGTACTTGTCTTGAAACCATTTCCATCTAGAAGGCAACAAATTACGGACTATGAATGCATCAATATTGAACCAAAATATTTCTGCAGGTTGAGATTGCCCAAACTTACATTGTCCAATGGTGGTAGCAATTTTGCTCTTGACTGAATAACCCAATGACATGCACTGCCGCATTTTATCAGGGTCCATTCCACCACCATCATCTACAAAGTAATTTAGCAAGCAATAGCATATGTTGTAACATGGTTAATTGAATGTCATCTATGACTCCACACATCTCATATTATCTAAATCTTGCTATGTTGTCAAAAAAAATGTATAATACATACGGTATCAAAGTAGTATTTTGCTAATTGCTCTTCATAAAGAGTTCATTCTGTAGTGTCATATAATTAAAGGTCTTGTATGCTATATTTAGATAATTTGCCAGTTAACTATTAAGGAGAAAAGAATGTGAGAATGCACCATAAAAAGTCAGACAAAGGGCATGATTATTTAGGCTTTTGCTTTTGTGCTTTTAGAAAAGCTGGTTAGTGGCTAGTTGAAAAGGCAGGCTGATGAAATTTGAATGTTGGTTTTTGTAATATAGTTTTAGCTTCTCAGCACACCAAAAGTTAGAAAAGCAGCTCAGAATGTGCTTTTCAGCTTTTAGTTCATTTCATCAGAAGCTTGCTTTTCAGTTTTTCAAAAACAAGCTTTTCATAATACCGTTTGTTTTAGCTTCTGATTTTTCAGCTTTTCCAGCTGAAAAAGCCAGTTGAGAAGCTGAAATAAACATGGCCTAATACAAGAATGGCCATCCAATGCTAAACAATAGGTTTTTTATATTTAATATTACTCAAACAAAAAATTTGTTGGTGAACGTGGTAGTGACCTATCACCATCATCTTGAAGAACTTCGCAGATTTACTCACGCAAATGCATAGAACAGAGGCGTCGACACAATCATATTTATGTTGTTTGTGATACGAATTTATGTAGCTTCTTGATCACTTGGAAGTTCAAAACATACATTGGACTCGTGTTAAATATTGCTTATGGTGAACAGTAGAGTGTACGTCTTCGAAAAAAAGGTTTCTTTTAAGGGCATGTTTAGCACAGCTGAAACTTATAAATGATCTAGCTTATTTTTGGCTGCCTAGAGACGCAGCGCCTGAGAAAAGCAACACAAATATAAGCTACGTGTTTGGGAGCCTGCTTCTTGAACGAGGTTGGAATGGCAGGACCCGAGTGACGGCGACGAGACCCGGCGAGCGCGGCGCAAGATGAACGGCTGCAAGGCAGTGCGACAAGCAGCAACGGGGAGGCCCGAGCGGCTGCAGGGCGACACGAGCTCCGCCGCCTCCTCCGAGGCTCCAACCCAGGCTCTGCCTCTCCCGACGCGGGCTCGGCCTCCCCCAACGGCAGACCTGAGCAGCGTGGGTTGAGCGACGAGCGCGGCTGCGGGGCGGCACGACCAGAGCAGCGATGGCAAGGCCCGAGCGGCTACGGGGAGCTCCACCTCCTCCTCCGACGCAGGCTCCGCCTCCCCTTACAGCGAGACCCGAGCGGCGCGGCCCGAGCGGGCTCCCTCAACGGGCAGCGTGAGCTCCCTTGGCGGGCAGCGCGAGCTCCCTCCCGGTGGGTGGCGCAAGCTCGAGCTCCCTCAGCGGGCGGTGCGAGAACCCAAGGCAGGCGGCGCAAGCTCTGTCTCCAGTGGAGAGGCAGCTTCCCTGCGGCACAGACAACAAGCGCAAGGTGCGAGGGGGGTGGAGGCGAAGCGGTCAGGAAGCGGCTCGGACCCCGCGTCTGCTTTCTCGTGATTTCGTGTACAACGCGAGAAGCGTGTCTGCGATACTAGGACGAGAAGCACGCGGTTTGGCAACAAAAAGCGACTAATTTTGTGAAAAGCGGTGCCAAACAGGGCCTAAGTCTATTGCAATGCATAAGTCATAAACATTGTGCACAGTCTGGTTCCCTTCGATCAACTTTTTCGTTAGTATTTATCAAAATATAAATTCATATTCATTTTTTTATAGTTCATATTTGGATCTAGTATGAATAAAAATTAAGGGTAAACATGGAAAATTATTCTTAGCTTTCGATAAAGTAAAAAAAAAAAGACCATATGCAGCAAAAGGAATACAGTTGCAAGGTAAGAGAAAGCTTTGCACCTTCAACAAGAAGCATCCTGGATTTATCTTTGCTATCCTCTAAAACATCTATGTTCACATAGGTAGCTCCATTTACAACCTTATAAAAATATACAGATACTCAATAAGCCTGCACAGATCTTATGTTGCAAAGAAGAACAATCATCTGTTTTTATAAGCTTACCTCATCAAGAGAGTTATCAAGCAGCTCAGCCAAAGCTGCAATGTTGATAATGGCACACATTAGCCAAATAATAATAATAACAACAACAACAACAAAGCCTTTTTGTCCCAAGCATTGGAGTAGGCTAGAGATGAAACTCCCGAGATAATATCAAATATTAGAACATCACAAAAGTCAATTATACACTGCTGGCCGCTGTCTGACTTCTGATTCTATATTCATGTGGCAAAACAAGATAAAAACAAGGTGAAATGGAAAGGAAGTCCATACCCCCTAGAGCCCATTTGTGGCTTGTCGCATTTGAGTGCAGAAATTTGGGATGCACACGAACATGGTCCATTCCAGATACTGAAATGAGCTGTAGGTGAGAACACAGACATATAGAAAAATCATATACATAAAAATAAACACACAAGCACACTAGCTACTAGTAAAGAACATCTCTGTTGACATTTACAACAATCAAGAAGAGAAAAGCTAACAAGATCCTGAGAGTGTCCTTTCCATTTGTAAACATTCAACAAAGCTCACACTCAAATAGGTGCCTTCCTCCCAGGGTGGCCTTTATCTAAGCCCAGCACCCAAACCCCCAAACACCATGAACACATAAAACATCTGACTTTAGACTTTCAGTAAGTTTTCATACAAAAGAAGAAAAAACATTTCTTTTTGGCCTTTGCCTCTATCGAGTCCATGCTGCAACAGCACATGATTTCTCTTTATGTTTTCACACATCAAAGTCATAACATATTATTAATTTTTGTCCACTCCAACATGGCAATCAAAAATTGAGAGCAAGGTCGTTATCATTATACATTGTCAAAATTTTTGATAAATTATTTGCAAAACTTTAGGGCATGCACAGTGGTACAGACAGCAGTTGTCTAGAAGAGATGTCATACATAACAAAATATCAGTTGTTACAATGCTCGTCTATTAAAGGCTCTCTAGAAGGATTATAAGTATTTCTTAAGATAACCAAAAAAAAATCCTTATACACTAGTCTAGCCGCAGTGGCCGTCTATTAGACATGTTAATTAGTACTCCCTCCGGTTCACAAAGGAGATCGTTTTGTACAATGACACGGTTTTCAAAGCATAACTTTAGCTTCTATTTTTTATAAAAATATTTATTAAAAAGTACTACCTCCATTCCAAAATATAAGCATTTCTAGGTTTGGATAAGGTCATTCTTTTAACTTACTAATAATTTCTAGAAAATTACTCAATTTATATTGTAAAAATATACTTTTTATGAAAGTTTATTTCATAATAAATCCAAAAAATATAATTTTTATAAGATAAAACGTTATTAGTTATATATTATTAATGGTCAAAGTGATAAAAATTTGACTTTGACCAAAACCTAAAAATGCTTATATTTTGGAACGGAGGGAGTAACATATTTATATATCTATGAGAGTACTTTGTAAGACAAATCTAATCATATGATTTTCATATTTCTAAACTTAATATATTAAAACTTATTTGTAGTTTATATTTCCAATGTTTGACTAAAACATTGTCCTAAACAACTTCCTCTGTGAACCGGAGGGAGTAGATGATTTTTTCTCTCTCCTCTTTTTCTCTAACCATACAGCCAAAATCTTAGGTGGCAACTCTTCCAGATAGCTGATGTCAGCCCATTATACACACCCATAGAAACACGGGCTTTTTTTTTCCAACAATTTCCCATCAGAAGCCAAAAATACAAGAATGCAACAGTAGATGTAAATCTGTAGATAATGAATCGCACGGCCTTTGAGAGTAAAATGCCAAAGAAGCTCCTTAGCGTACCGGAAGGCAGGAGTGCGCCATCCCCGAGCGGCTTCCCGTCGTAATCCCCGGCCTTCCAGAACTGCTTCGTCGCGCAGCTCGCGGGTGGCGGTGGCGGGATAGGCTCGAGGAAACCGGGGGGCACATCCGCCGCCGCCGCCGCAACAGCCGCCGAAACCCTAGCCCGTTTCCCCGCCGAGCCGCCCTCTCCCGCGGCCAACTGCCTCTTCGCGCTCCCCGCGGCGCCCGCCTCCCCGTCGGAGTCAGAGTCGCTGCTGCTGAGGTCGATCACCGTCGACGTCGTCCCCGCCGCCGCAGCCGCCCCGGCCGCAGACCGCGGCGGCGGCCGGAGAGGGGTGCGCTCCGCCGCCTCGGTTTTCACCACGCGATGATTCATGGGCGAATTCTACGAAAAGATGGAGGGGTCGATCCGTAAATCCGGTCCGCTTTTCTAGTCTCCCCGGGCGCTGACGTGCACCGCCTCGCCCCGGTTAGCGGAATCTAACCGATGTTGCTAGACTCCACTGACATGTGGACTCGCGCAGCCACCTGCCGCCAGGTCCAGATGTCAGCCAACGTGTATACTGCGAGTTTACAACTACAGTAGTGTTTCAATTTCACAAAAAAAAACTACTGTGCATTAGTGTTTCTCGTACGTGATCGGGTGTCGGGCAGGTATGCTACGCTGCCATGTGTCCGGCTAGAGGGCCGAGGCGTGAGCCACCTGGCTGCTGTGAGATGACAAGCGTCGATCATGGCTACAAGCAGATTAATCCATTTAAAAAATAGTTTTACAAATTAAAAAATACTAATGATCATTGTCTTCCACTTAAATATATTGTACTATTTGTAATGTTTAAATTTTGTTACATTAAAAATATAGAAGAGGAATATAAACCCAAGATTTATAAGAAAATTCTATTGTGAGCTTTTAATTAAAAAACTCAATAGTCATCAACTGAGAGTTTTAGTGTTAAGAACCCATCAGGATAAATTGAACCAAAATTATATTTTGCGAGACTAAATTGGACAAAAAATAATTTAGGTGGTTGAATATAGAGTAAATTGACTTTTACATAAAAAAATATGCACTACTTTCACTGAATGCAAGTTTGCAAGCCCAAGGGAAGTATACTCTCAATTTTTAATTGTTATCTAATTAATTTTTTTAACATCATCTTTGATTATTTATTTTATTAAAAATATTAAATATAAAATATTTTACTATAATTTACTTTATCACTAGTCTTAATACCTGTACTTACGCTAGGGTGTAAAAAATATTTAAGTCAAAAATTTTCACATCTCTTTGATCAATTATTTTAATAAATTATATAACAAAAGCCAGCTCGTACATTCTCTTAAAACATAGAGTGCCCACATCAGCAAAAAAAGATCGCAAAAAAGGCACCAGCAAGTTTTTCTCTACTCCTGACTGTTCTTCCTTCTTCTACCTCTCACCTCCCTCCGACTCTGTGAGATCCAACCCACTTGTAGCCTATGCACAGTACACATCACCTCGTCGAGCGCCCTTCCAAGCTCCCTTGATCACCTTCTCCGCTCCAGCTGCAGCCCATATCTGAGGAAGGAAAGGTGAGCTAGGAGACAGCTCCTCACATACCAGTTGTAGCCCCCCGCCTAACCTTGCCCTTGCCTCTTCTCTCGCGCCTAACCTCCTGGGTGTGCTCCCGGGCCCAGACCACAGTATGCCCCTGCCCGCTGCAGCGGCAAGCTTATTACGGTTTCCTAGCCTATGCTTGCAACGTGTTTGACAAAATGCCCAGCTTTAAATATTTAACAGAGCATGGGGACATGGTGCGCCAGCTATCCGAGCTAGTATCACTAACAAAGAGTTGATTGGGCCTCTTCAGGTACACTTGCTATGCAATACCTTAAATTTTTTCGAAAAAGAGCCTGCCACATTGTCCATAAATTCTAAGCTTGGATGGCTCACTTGATAATATGCATACTTGGAGGCACATCGCATATTGGAAAGGAAGAGAAAGTAGTTTGGCCATGGCACACTTTTGGCCCAGATAATTCTCAGTGGGGAGAATCGATTATTGATTCTGCAGTTTGTATTTTTCTGATACAATGTTGCTTATAATTTGTCAAGGTAAACTAAGACATGAATGATGAATCATAAATAGGCTTTTAGCCATTATACCTGTTTCATGCTGGACTAAATATACCCATTTTCTTTGTTGCACTTCCTCTGCATATTTCAATAATTATTTTATACCCCTTTTAATAATAATACATCACCAATCTCTTTGTTGGTTTCAATCACGGTCAAAAATTTTCTTTTCTTTTCTTTTCTTTTGTAATTGTTTTGATTCCTCATTTGGGAACTATCTTAAATCTTTCTCTCCATCACTCGTGATTACACACGATAAATGTTAGATGGTACTCCCTTCGTCCCAAAATAAGTAACATTTTTAACATTTTAAAATCAATGTTTGACAGTTCGTCTTATTCAAAAAATATACAAAAATACAAAAGTAAATAAAACAAGGTTAAAGTATTTCTAATAATGAATCATTTTACAATAAAATAAATAATATTTTCACAAATTTTTTAAATAAGATGAATGGTCAAAAATAAATATTTGAAAATTTAAAAAGATACTTATTTTGAGGTGGAGAGAGTAGCCTTTTGGATCAAGTGTGTGTTTGCTACTTGCGCACATGTATCAGTAATTGATTTCATAAATGAGAAAATTAATTTATATTGGATCCTATGTATATTGTGTTGTTTAATTTGACTGATTTT
>BCLH01000503.1:8287-23918 GCA_001602315.1 Zoysia pacifica | reverse complement strand
TGATTTTCCAATGGTCCAAAATGCAGAGAAAAAATATGTAAAAGATTAAAATGTCATTCACAACTAAAATATACTCTCTCATTCTAAATTGTTATCGTCATTAACTTCTAATATCAACTTTGCCCATTCGTCTAATTCAAAAAATTAGTTCAATTGTGTAAAATTATAAGTTGTGATTCAAATAACTATAGTGATAAAACAATTATAACAAAATATATAGACCATTCGTTTAATTCAATGTGTAAAATTATAAGTTGTGACTCAAATAACAATAGTGACAAAATAAATTATAACAAAATATATGGTATTTATTAAAATTTTTTGAATAAGATGACAGTCGATGTTAGATATCAACGGTGACGACAAATGGAGGGAGTACAAAGGTAAAGAAGCGCAAAGAGTCAAGATAAAAACATAGATGTTCTTCCATTTCTCAATCATCGACAAATAATATTCTTATTATTGTTCATATTTAAATTCTACATCATATATATAACCTTAATTTCTAGAAATAATGCTGTAACACATCTAATTTTTTATAATTGTATCTCTTATAAATCTTCTTTTCTATAGTTGGACCGTCTACGATTACATATAAATAAAAATAATAATAAAATAGCAGTGGTAACTCTATAGTTCTTTTGCCTTACCTGACAGAATGATGCAAGCAATTAATAAAAATCAAAAGCACCGTGTGGGCCTTAAAAAAAAAGCGCCGTGGGGACTGGGAAGCATCACCGTGCGGAATGGGTGTGTTGGGACAGAAGCAGGCGTGGGGAGGATCAGGATTCAGAAGGAGATCCAAACGTTTGTGTCCGCAGGGATTATCTGATCAGATCAATTATAAAACGTAGGATGTGTAATAAGTACGATTAATGGTGTATATAAATGTTTAGACATCTCTGCTGAGTACATTTTAGTTGGTAGACATAGATTTTATTGATGCATTATTAGAGGTGAGGATGGAGACTAAAGATATTTGAAACATGAATTATAACTCTACATTTGGACTATTTTTTAATAAAATGAATGGTAAAATTAGACTAAAATTCAATGGTGAAAATAATTTAAAATAATAGAGGGAAAAGTTCAGATTGAAAATAACAAGGAAATGCTAGTTGTAGTTGAAATCCTACCTAAGAGCATATCCAAACGATTCTTTATTTTTCACTTTCCATACTTAATACCCACGGATAAGTACATAATCTTTTATCTAGAAACACTAGCAACTCAAAGCAAGCAGCTGCAAAGAAGCGTGCCCAGACCGTGAGCAACTCAAGCAAGTATGGGTGAATAAGGTAGCTGTACAAGCAGCGGACTCGAGAACACTGACTGATACACCGATTTCCCAAGCAATAGACCAACCAAACAGGTTGCCACCGATGCCGGCAGCCTCTTCTTCCACCCCGCATCCTATTCCCGCTCCCAAGCAGCGTCGGATGGATACAACATCGACGGGAGCACTAGGTGTTCGACGACGCCAATGATGGTGTCAAGGGCCTCGTGGACACCGACACCCCGTCATGCCCACAAGCTTCCACCAGTCGCCGGATCCACATCTGTATGTGACCACCGCCGCTTCTATCTTAGCCTCTCACTGTACGAGATCAGGGAAGCGGTGGCCATGCAGGTGAGGGTGCTCAACCATGCTCGCTAATTTGACCAAATCGAGGAGGAATGGAAGCAGAGGTAGAGCATCATCAACTACGATGGGGAGTAAGTTTAATTACTCATGGCTGATGGCGCGAACGACTGAATATATAGCGACGGTTGCTGGATACCCAGCGGGACTGAATCGCTACTTCTGATAGTGATGGAACGACAGATGCAATTTGTTTGCAGTAACAGCAGAGGAGAAACGGGTACACACTGCTACAGTAGAAACTCAATACTGTTTGTACTTGGGTTACTACATCGTAGCTTCAAATCTGGTCCATCCATTTCTGTTCTGTTGGCTAAAAATTTAGTTAATTTCATAAACAGTAACTTCTCTGCAGTGAGCCTTTCATAGGATCGGATGTCGATCAGATACAGTGTTGGTTGAAGGTGCTTTAGGGTGTGTCTGATTCAAGATCAAAGTGGGATGGGACGGGTCATCTCTCTTTTGTGGTGGGATAGGCTATACCCTGCTCTTTGATGGATTGAAAGGATGTGGTGAGCCTTTTTTAATGAGTGATGGATAAAGGATAAAACCGCCGCGTTTTTTGTTTGGATGTATGAATATAGAAAATGTTTGTTACAAGTAATTGTCATGTTTAAGTGAGGCGGATATTATCGCGAAACCCGCATATTCGCCCCGCAAAAATTATGTTAGTTGCTATTACGGATTAACAATATATTCTTCGCGGCTTATCAGTGATTCGCACGCAAAGCCTAATAAGCAAGCGGGTACGTCCGTAACAACCAGCAAAACCCGTAACTTTATTATATTTGCTCTACATATACTAATTTGTATGAAGTTACTTACTATTATTAAGAATATTTTTCAACTAATTTTAATCAAATTTGTTGAAATTTTATAGTGTGAACGCAATATTGTAATTCTAGGGTCCAACTTTAAACTCACTAGAACAAGTAAAAACTTATCAACTTAGAGTTACTAATATTTTTTAATTAGGTATATATATAATAATAGTTTTGAATTATGTGTTAAGTGGATAAATAGTTGGGTTCTCACAATGACCGCATATTTTTCTCTTTGTCGAACTATGCGGTTCGCGGGTTCTCACAAAGCCCGCATACTTGATTTGCAGCTAACAATACGGCTCGCGGATGCAATGACATCCGCCCCACTTGCAACTTGAAGTAATTGTAACGTATTCAAATCCGGATTGTATTCTAATCTGGTCCATTAGTTTGTTAGGGAGTCATCGGAAAGCAACAGCGGATAATCGGATACAGGTCTATTCACATGTGATTCCCCTCCTCCCCGACCTGTTTCAGATTCATACCGGAATCTCCACTTCACTCACACTCTGCCCCGTGCCTCCCAAGTCCCGACTCACCCGCCGCCACCTGCCGATCACCCCTTTGTCCTCTCTCTCTCTCTCTCTCTCTCATCAAAGCCGGCGTGGAGGAGGTTGCCGAGCTTGGATTAAAGCAGCCTGGATCGAAACACTAGCCCCTCAGGTTCAACGGTTGAGGTGGACGACGAAGACCGTGCCAGGGCGGGCTGCGAGGCTAGTGGCCGAGGTGGACAACGACGGCCACGTGGAGTGAGCTGAGGTAGACAGCGGTGGCCACGTCGTAGCAGGCTGATCGAGGTGGACAATGGCGGCCAAGGCGGATGGCGGCAGCCACGTGTGGGGCGGGCCAAGGTGGGCGGCACCTGCCACGCCGTGGAAGCCAAGGGGTGGCAGCGCCAGGATGGTAGCGGCAGCCGGGCACGACAGTGAGTGGTTGCGACCAAACGTGTGTTTCTCCCCCTTTGCCCTCCCGACCTCCCCGCCTCTTCACCCCTTCCCCGACGATCGCAAGCCATGGCTAAAGCTGCCACCGGCTGCCTACCTCGTGGAAGCGAAGGGATCTGACGGCACAATCTTTTTTTTTCTATAATTGATTCCGTTACAAATAGTGAACCAAAAAATCGATTTTACCTCATTCCCTTTGTAATACCAGTGTATTTTGATTACCATTGCGGTTGCATTACAAAATCTGAACCAAACGCCACCATAATCTATCTCACAACTATTACAGTTGAGATCTACCCTTAATGGTAATTGTACTTGTTAAGCACTCCATCCATTCAAAAATAAGTGACAATTTTTTTTACTTTTTTGAATCAACGTTTGACCGTTCATCTTATTTAAAAAATTTACAAAAATATAAAAATAAACAAGTTGGCAGTCCCTCTATTGGCTATAGATTTATATAAAGAGTGATGTTGTCTGTATTTCTCATCCTCACACATTCTACCAGCAAGTCTGGCGCCCCACACTCACGCTGCCTGCTAGAAAAATCAAAATAATCACCCGGTCCACAAATAATGGATCCCTCCAATAGAACCTTTATAAAATTGCTCAATCAAGCCTTAACAAATCAGTTATCTGGTAATCCAAGCCAGAACTCCCCTTCACAACATTTCTCTACAAATTTTCGTCGATCTCGGTATTCCCAATTTCTAACACCATCTTTTCTTCATAATTTGTACCCTTCTAGTCCTCCATGCAACTGTCAAGGTACCGGCCCTTGCATTCATGCAGTAGAAAGGCATTTGGTGAACTCATCAAATCATGTGTTTGGAGTTGCAGTGAACCCACTATTTGTGCAACAACATGGGATCTCTATAGGTGCTGGTGGCAATTTGTAAACACCCAAAAATCCCAGGGCCACCGAAATTATTCGGCAAGTTACCGGAGTATCCGGTGAACCCCTCTTGGGTTCGGGCACCTCGTCCACTAGAGTATTTGGCACGGTACCGGAGTGTCCGTTGAGCCCTCTCGAGTTGAGGCATTTCGTCCGCTGGAGTATCCGGTGAGCCCTCTTGGGTTGAGGCACTTAGCTCACCAGAGTGTGCGACAAGATGTCGGACTATCCGGTGAGCCCTCTCAGGTTCCTAGATTTACACGACGGTCAGCAGATTGATTTCAATTTCTTTTCAAACTTGAGAGATCCGTCGCCTTGCGGGATAAGACCATCCCACCTTATAAAACAGAGGCCCATGGCTGGTTGAGAATATCCCAATCGATCATATCATTTGCCTTACATTTTTTGTTCTCCCAAACCTAATCCCTTACTCGATCCCTCGTGCTGTTCTTCCTTCGTCTCGATGACGTTTAAAGGCTATTCGGCTGGCCTAACTGAGCCCGAATCAACCCTAAGATGATCCTCCTCCGACGGGGTCTCTCCCGAAGCGGGGTTGTCTAGGTGCTACTCCAAACCCGACGTTGAAGAAACGTCGGTGTTTCCGCACACGGACGTGCGAGTGGTGCGTTGGCTCAGAATCCAGTTCGGCGTCAACACAACTCTTCTTCACGTGGGTCAGAGTCATCTATTCTATGTCCTGCCGCTCAACAAAGCAAGCAACCAATTAGTATTGAAGACTTAAGTGGTAACAGTGAAGAAGAAAGTGGGACGAGACCCGTGTGAATTGGATTGAAGATAAGAATTTAAGACTTGCTCATTCTTGGTTGAACCACTGTGTTGACTCTATTAAGGGTATTGACCAGAAGGCAGAATATTATTGGATGACTATAGCATCAGAGTTCAATATCACTAAACCTATAAATGGGTATACAAAGACAGTCAAGCAACTGAAGACACATTTAGGTGGTGTGAAGAAGGATGTTTCAAAATTTTGTGGGATTATTTCTCGAGTTAAAAGCACATATGTTAGTGTTCAAACTGATAACATGATTATGGACAAAGCCTGTTCATGGTACAAAAAGGAGAACCAATATAACCTTTCACCTTGGAGTACTTGTGGAGATAACAAAAATGGCACAGGTTGCTAAAATAGAGAAAGAAAAATCAGGAGCATAAACATCTTCTTCTAATAAAAAAACTGAAACAGAATCAAGCCACAAAAAGAAGAGTAAAGGAAAATCAGTAGAAACATCATCGTTGAGGGACCAACAACCTCCATCTTTGATTCTCTTTAATGAAGCTATTAAAACTTGATCTGAAGCAGAAGCAATGGCAAAGTTAGCAGAAGCAAAAAAGAAGCAAATAAGGCTGAAAAAAGTGGCAGGCATATATGAAATTGGAGGAGAAAGATACTTCAGAATTTAGTGAAGCAAAGCTCAAGAGTAGTGAAGCTTTGTTGTAGCAGTTAGTAAAAGAACTTGCCGAGGAAGATAACAATAATGTTTCACTGTAATAAAGTAGCACCTTAGAGTGTTTAAGTTGTAAGTATAAATTATATTATATGTTCACCATGTTGTATGTCATTATTTCTATGTGAATCATCTTCCAATCACATGTCTTCATGCGCCCACTTGCTCTTAAAATGAAAAATAAAAAAGGATGAGAGATGGTAAAGGACAAAAAGAAGAGATGTTGACTGCAGAACAATAGGAAAAGAGTTGTTGGCTACATGACAAAAGGAAATTTGTTGGCAAAATGACAGAAGGTAAGAAATAGTCGTTGGAATGTACATTATACATATGATATGGAGGCAAGTAACACAGAGCCATACACTTCTTGCTCACTTCTATCTATCTTCCAATTCCTCACCCCCCCATCCCAACAAAAAAAATGTCTAGTGAGTTCGAACATCAATCCAGTAATTCAAATCGTGACATCAATTGCGATCCTCTTGAGTACCTAATGTGGGAAGAAATCAATGATCCTACTGAAACTGAATTTGAAGCTCATTTTGAAGCTCAAATTCAAGGGCAACTAGAACTGCAACTAAGTGGTTCTTCCAATTTGAGTGAGGGATATAAAAGAAGGCACATCAGTAGAGATTGTGAAGCTGAGCACAATAGATTGTCTGCATACTATTTCTATGAAAGCCTTATGTACACCGATGAGCAGTTCCGTAGGAGATTTCGCATGCGAAAACATCTATTTTTACACATTGTTCAAGTTCTTAGTGATTGGTCTCCATACTTTCGCTTAAGGTGAGATGCATTTGGCAAAGTTGGTCTATCATCACTGTAAAAATGTACGGCTGCCATTAGCATGGTAGCTTATGCCTCACCAGCTGATCTAAGGGACAAATCTTTTGGCATTGCTAAAAGTACATCTATGGAGTGCATGATCAATTTTGTGCACGGTGTGAGGCATATATTTAGTTAGCAATATCTAAGTCACCCTAGTTAAGAGGATGTTTAAAGGTTGCTCCAAGTAGGAGAATCTCGTGGATTTTCTGATATGTATGCATTGGAAGTGGCAAGGTTGCCTAGTTGAATGGAAGGGGCAATATCCTCATGGTTATTATGGTGTTCCTACTATCATGCTTGAAGCAGATGTCTCTTATGATCCAGTCTCTTATGATTCAGTCTATTGTGATTCAGTCTCTTGTGATCTATGGATATGACATGTATTTTTTGGAGTTGCAAGTTCAATTAATGATATCAATGTTTTAGACCAGTCACCGTTGTTCACTGAAGTGATACAAAGAAAAGCTCCTAAGGTTCAGTTCACTTTTAATGGGAAAGAATATAGCATGGGTTACTATCTAGCAGATGGTATTTGTCTAGAGTGGGCTGCATTTGTGAAAACAGTTTCTAGACCTATCATTCAAAAGCATATAATGTTTACTGAACATCATAAAGGAGCAAAAAAAGATGTTGAACGAGCATTTAGAGTTCTGCAGAAACATTGGGCCATCATACGTCAACAAGCACGTCTATGAGAACGAGAAGAACTTGCTGCTATTATGTATGCATGTATCATTCTGCATAACATGATATGAAATACCTAATGAGAATATATATGAGCAAAGGCTATCCTCAGTACAAATTACTAGACTTGCTCATGGCTTAGTTAATGGATTTGCAGGTATTCTAAAGAAGAACATGGAAATTTGTGGTCGATCTACCCATTGACATCTAAAAGAAAGATTTAATAGAGCACATATGGCACTATGTTTGTAACTGAGATTCATATGCGATTCATGTTGTACCTTATTGTGTGCTTCACATCAACCACGAGCACAACGCACGCCCAGCTCATTCAACCCACCACAGCTCATCGTCTGAACCACAGTGTTGCACTCCTAGGATCTATCCTCTGGTGCCACCACGCTCTTAGGATCCATCCTCTACAACCACCACGGTGTAGCACCTCGTCCTTGTCTGCAGGCAGCGAGCACCATAGTTTGTCTTCGCACTCAAGGTCTGTGACATAGAACTAAGAAAAGTTGAACTAAATCGCGAGATTAGAAGCACGAGAGAGAGAGAGAGAGTAGACCGAGGAAAATATCATCAGATTTTGGCGTCAATCCATGAATTTTTCTCACGGCCGGTGACCTACATCTGAGATTGGGGAAGTCAGCGACGTGCGACTGAGATTGGGGAAAGTTATCTTGCGCAATGAAGGAACAGGATGTTGGCTGGGAGGTGTTTTTTTTACTGATAAAATAAGTCAGGAACAAAGCATTCAGAACACATGTTGTAGAGGCAGACTACTAATTGAGCCACCTGCTTTGAGATCACTTCTATAAACTCTGTAGTTTAGATATCCCACCGGTCGCCAAGACAAACGTGGGAAAAAAAAGTAACCGCTCCTCCTTCGCACCTTGTACACCTAACTAAACACACGCCTAGTGACTGGCCATCCAGAACTAAACATCGGCCCGTAATCTGACTGCGTGGATCCGATCCAAACGGCCAAATCCCAACGACCCGGCCCGTTCGTCTTCGCGGTCCGGATTCCCCGCTCCCCAACTCCCACAGGAAAGAGGCAGCAGCCGGCGGCGATGGCGTGGCGGGCGAGCCTATCCCGGAGCGTCAAGGAGATCCGCGTCCTCCTCTGCCAATCCTCCCCCGCCAGTGCCCCGGCCCGGTACCAGCCATCTTCCTCGCTGCGCTCTACCCGTTCGATTCCCTTTTCCGAATCTGCGTCTCCTCACGCACATTTTGGCCGCAGGGAGTTCGTGAAGAAGAACTACGCGGACATCAAGTCGCGCAACCCCTCGCTACCTTTCCTCATCCGCGAGTGCTCCGGCGTCCAGCCCCAGCTGTGGGCGCGCTACGGTACGCGTCACTCCCCATTTCCTTCTCTTCTTCCACCCCCGGCGGCTGCAGATCCGATTTTTGTGGTTCCAGACGGGCGAATTTTGCCTCCTTGCTACCAGTCTACTGGTTTTATCTGCACTGTTAGATCATATCTTGGTGATTTCCCCTTATTAATGCAGAAATGTTGTGCGTTTGAGGTACGGAGTAGATGACTATTTGACGATGAACGTTTGGGGCAGAAGAGTGTACGCGATATGTTTGTCTATCGTAGTCAACTGACAACCATCCAAAAATTAGGAAATGGGAAACCATGAGGCCATTTGGTAGCTGTCCTAAGCAGTATATATGGTCTTGGATCAGCATTGTGGTAAGTTGAGCACAAGATGGTGGAAACACTTGCAGTGGTAGGTGATGTTCAGTTTGATTGTAGATTAGATAACCCTCAAGCTTGCATCCCTGATTAAAATATTCCTCCTTTGCAATATTTGCATCCTTCGTCAAAATATTCCTTCTTTGACAACATTTTAATCCCTGGTCATAATATTCCTTCTTCACAGCATTTTGCAATTACTGCTCCCATAGAGAATACTTTGAAATCTGCGCTATAAGCCATATAGTCAAAGGTCAATGACACTTTGATACTATATTAGTACTATATTAGTGTAGTATTGCTAAGCACCATGTCACATAATTTCTTGGTGGGTTTGGATTATTTGGACGATTTATAACTTACGAGCCCCAATCATTGTTTATTCGGTGCTCACAGTTTGGCTACTATATTTGAGCTTAGTTAGAGTTCTTTGCTGACTCAATAGTGAGAAATTGCCTGATAGAACTCAGAGAAATTTAAGGGGTAGAATTAATACATTATTTTGAGAAGCAATCAACTTTTTTACCAGGGAAAAATACTTGCGGACTTGATGCATTCCAAATGAGATATCTAAGAAAAGAAAGAACACTTTGCTCCTTTCTACTCCCTCCGTCCCCTTTTATAAGTCGTTTTGGCTCTGGGCACGAGAATTAAGAAAAGCTGAAAAGGTGGGATGTTCTGAAAACGAGGAGAGAGATAGAGTGAAGATGTATTGGGAAGAGAAAAAGTGAGAATGACTTATAATTTGGGAAAACTTGAGGAGTCTAGTGTGACTTATAATTTGGGACGGAGGGAGTACATGATTTTGGTGTCTTACAGCATATTCGACAGTATTCAACTATCATTATCATGTCATCGTTTATACATATTGTGTATAGCTGCATGTGTTGCGCCCTCTAAGTAGCTAAATATGAATTTTGGAGTTGAATTACCCTGGAGTTTATGTATATATTCTATTTGAACATGGTGTGATAAAGCCCAGACAATATATGGACACAACACTTGTCATTTGACTCATGGATCCTTTTACTACAGAAGATGTGTTTGATGTATCAGAATCTGTTTGGATCCATCCAGTTGTTTAATAAACAAGTTTATATAAACCGGAGAGCCTCCAAATAGGGCAGTTTTTTTACCCCCAATTTATAAAAACTAGATTAGCAGTTTATTATAACCCCATAATATGGTCCACCCCAGGTTATGCCAGTTTATTTATGGCAAGACATATTGCCCGCCAATAATCATAGATTTTTACCCACCTGTCTGATATAAAAATAAAGATTGGTAAACATGTCATTAGATAAGGAAAAAAATCTGAAAACCAGTTTCAATAGACTGGTATGTGGTATCCAAATAATCCCATTCAATTTTTTTCATTAATCATTTTATATAAACTGCCTCCACAAACCAGTTCTTCGTAAATTGTTTTAGATCCAAACAGGCCCTCATCTATATTAGATCCCTGTGTGATTGTTATTAGCCACAGGGACATATAATTTGCCCTTACTCTGTTTTTTATCTACTGGTCAGATATGGGCGTGGAAAGATGCGTGAACCTGAATGGCCTGACGGAAGCACAGATTGACAAGAAGCTGGAAGAGCTTGCCAAGGCTGGAGAATCTCTTAATGCTAAATAGTGTTTGAACACTCATTACCATATGTGTTTGATGTTCTGAATAAGCGAAACATGAGCAATGCATGTTATGATGTTATGGTTTCAGTACTATTAATCTAGAATGAAACCTTGAATTCGCCCAACTTATTTTGGGAAGATAACTTTTTTTTTCTGGCTTCTTATTACCGGTCTGGAGCGTATGCTACCACTCAAAATGATTTACTAAAGGATTCTTTGATGCAGAGTACATTGGTTGGATAGTTCTGCGCTGCTCTTCATGATTCTCTTAGTATTTGTTTTCTTGACTAGCAAGGGCTTATTCTGTTTATCGTTTGCAAGGATACGTTGTACCCGTCTGGGGGCATGCAATGTCGATCAAGTTTGACAGACGCATTGCTCATTTTGTTTAGTATTTAATTCAGATTAGCAGCTGAATCTTTGGGCCCCGGTTCGGTTGGTTTTTGGGTGCCAATTTTCAGCAGTAGGTGAGAATTGAAAAGCCATTGAACACTGGAGGAAAATCGCCTCCAGCGAGTACTTGGTCGAAAGGTGGTAAAAAACAACTTGCCAACGGGTTGGGGAATTGGAAATGTTCCACACTCATGTCCATGTCCGAAATCTCACATGGCTGTTGTTGACGGACCTTGACATCACCTAAAATCAGAAATAGCCCTTTCTTCAGTGGCAGCTGGCTACATAGCAAGCCAGTTTACAGTTCAGTAGTTCACTCATACAGCTGGGAAGCTACATTGATGTCACGACCAGTTAATTCTTTGCTACAGTAATCATGAACATCGCTTCAATGCTAATGCAGGGTACTGTATTGTCTCACGTATTTTACTGTTGCTGCAACTACTGTTCTTTGCATTATTGTAAAGATAATTTGCATCCATGGTGTGTATGATGCATGGTGACCGTGTATAAACTTCGTATTTGCTTTAAAAGTGATACTTTAAATTTAATTTTCAAGATCTCACAACTCTTGTTTTTTAAAAAATCTAAGTGTTAGACTCCAGTAGATGCTATGCTTTATAATTGCTTTTACTTTTGCAGCAATTCATCGAACACCTCAAAAGCAGTAAGCACCATGGTGAGATAGACGATCACCTGCGCAAGGGCGAATACAACATCCTCGACACCTTGCTCACGGCGTCCATGGCGTTGCCATTGACCCTGACCACGGCAACGAAGAGCTGTATCAGGATCCCCGCCATGATCTCGTTGGCTAACGCAAGCATGTCGAGGTGCTCTGGAAACATCATCGCTAGGAACTCCAGCAACTAAAGTCCTGTTTCAGCTTTTCAAGCTGGTTTTTTATTGAAAAGCTAAAATCTAAAAAAGTTTGAAACAAATAAAGTTTTGAAAAACTGACTTTTAAAATACTGAAGAGCTAGCTTCTGAAAAAATAAACTAAAAAATAAAAAGCTTACATAGAGCTGCTTTTCTGATTTTTTGACGTACAGAAAAGCCAAGTATATATTACAAAAGTTAACAATCACTACTCTATTAACCAGCTTTTAAAAACTCTAGCTCAAACAAAGAGACCTTAAAGACACTTCTAATGGTGCATTAATTAATAATAGTTTCTATCCCTATTAATTAGATTGTCACATCAGTATTTTACTTTTGTGGCAAAAAGAGTTAATAGAGAAAGAGAATGAAAGAACATAAAAAATCACTTCTTCACTAAAATTAAATCACTAAAAAATTATAAAATATGCATTTAGTTTCTATGATACAATTCTCTCTATTTTAATATATATAAAAACCAGTATAAAAAATATACATCGAAGAGAATTAAGTTAAAAAATAATTTATTACTTTTAAAAACTACCTATGAAAACTTGCATGCAATCCTAAGACGCACGACAGCATCTCGCTTTGAGTACACGGTGACGAGGAAGGTGAATTAATCAACTGCAATAAAAAAATCACCTCACAAACAACACATTGGAGAATAGCACCACGTGGATTACAGAGTCGAGGTGGAGCAGGGGACATGTCAGCGTCTCGGGCATGGCGGCGGTGCGTCCTGCGTCGAGCAGGTAGAGTTGAGAGCGTTACGCAGAGGCATGACGCCAGTGGGGAGGGGGCGGGGCGAGGAGGCCAATTGGTGGAGGCAGAGGCAGAGGCGCCGGCCGCCGTGCCACACAGGTAGGCTCTTTTTGTTTTTAGCCAGAGCTTTTGACTTTTTAAAAAAATTGGTAAATGGTTAGTTTAAGAGTTGATTGATAAACTTTAGATATTAGCTTTTGTAATATACATTTAATTTTTTTGCACACTAAAAATTAGAAAAGCGGTATTAAGTGAACTTTTCAATTTTTAATTTATTTCTGCGAAAGCTACCTTCTCAGTATTCCAAAAACGAGTTTTTCAGAATTTTTTTTGTTTTAGCTTCTCGGTTTTTAGCTTTCAACTAAAAAAACAATTGAGAAGCTGAAACAAAAAGCGTGTAGTCGGCGGAACATTGTTGGTTGCGGGTGGACCTAAGGTGGAAAGGGAAAATGGTTCGTGCCAAGCCAAATTATGGATAGAGTGTGGGATAAAGCACCAAAGGGATATTAATCAGGATCTTTAAAAACTTTTAAAGCACCATCTTATTTTAAAATATCTGCTGGAGAAAGCTCCTGCTTTAAGGTGTGTTTGCTACTGTTTCAATTCTTTGAAGAATCAGAAACATTTTAGTTTTAGTATAATCAGAAACAGAATTATTTTAGAAATTATTTAGCAAATTTTTAGTGATCCACAAATTCAGAACAACTTTAGCAAATTTTGAAAACTAACAGAATAACTTTAATAAACTTTGATAATAACTCGGAGTGTATCTACATAAAGAGCTCGACGAGACAAAACTAACGGAATAACTTTTAAAAACTTTGAAGCTATAACCTCTTGGATTTGTTGAGAGGTGGGCAATTAATGAAGTGATTCACTGATTGAAACAACTATTTTGCCATTTCCCTTCGCCATGTCAAAAATCTGAAACGGGGTAATTCAAGGTCGAAATGTTTCATCATCTGTGCGTTTGGAGAAGTTTCAGCTGATTCTGACGAGAAACCGAAACATTTCTACTTGCCAAACGCACCTATATATTCTAAGATTTTAAAGCATGAATCCTTTCTAAAGCATCTGGAGGAAATACTTGTAACACTGTAGAGAATCTTTAAAACATTTCATTTTTACTATTCGCTATTAATGTAGCAATAAATTTGGAGCATTCCTTCAGATTGAATGGTTGAAAAGAGTTCTAAATTAAAGGCGTTGTAACGTCACTGAATTTAGAACCCCAATTCATGGGATCTGAATTCACATGCAACATGCTTCAGTGTTTCTTTAGTCATCCTCAGAGGCAACAATTGATACAAGGAAAAGGGTTGGTTTTACATGATCTCAATCCTGACTAATCTAGTTGAATCATTGATGAAATGTGACTGGATCAATTCTGAACTCTATATCACTACATGTTTATAATTCTAATAGTCTGTGTGCCAGTGATACGTCACAGGCAGAACAACACAATGCAATTCAAATTTGATATAGAAAGACACATATATTTTTTTCGATAAATAACGTGACATAAGTTCAGTACAATACAAGTAAGATAATATAAAATATTCAAGAACACATGGCATGAATAATTTGGTTTCATCAAAGAATTATTGGTACACTTTATTAAAGAATTTGCTTTCCCATGATATGGGAAAGGTGATCTCAAATATTTTCTGCGAGTAACTTTCTTGTCTCATTCAAATTAATAGATGCTAATATTTGAACCAAAAATTCTCTCCGAAGTGTTATACCATCATGTATACACGCAATATAATAATAATGTAAACAATAAATACATAATATACTATATACATTATATTTAATAATATAATTAATACTTTAGCATAAACTCGTAGTTCATCTCCTACACTCTAGTCCTTTATCACAGCCAGTACTTGATGTCTTGATGATTGGCTGCTAAATCATAATAATCCCATAAAGTATATATATTTATACTACATAAAAAAATTAAAATAAATAATAAGAGATACATATTTTTGTCATTCATTCCCTCATCCTGACAGTTGTATTTCAATACCAATAATCTTCATTCCTCGTCCATACATATCATATGTCTTTTGGCATAAAAAAATTTGGTAATAATTATTTTAGTTTTTGAGACCATCTTTTGAAATCATGCTTTTGACTTCAAAATAGAATCAGAATAGAGTCAAACATAAAGTTCGCGGACTTCATTTGAAGTATAACAAGTGAATATTCGCCACAACGATGTAATGAAATATAGATCTACAAATAAATATGCAAAAAAAAAGTTAATAAATTGGAGATTTTAAAAAAAAGTTATTAACTGGCCAAGGACTAGCGGAAGGGCCAAATGACAAATGCCTGACGGGTAGGACTGAGACAATACGCAATATCCCTCAGGCAGGCGTACGTAAAAAGTTGGCGCAAGCGAGTTCTGAAATGCTTTTACGCAAGAGGATAGCTCCTTCAACCTTATAGGATCATTTGTCAGAGTCTGTTTAAGAATTAGCATCCATGATGATGCTGTGAAGTCTTGTTTGGTAATAATATTTTTGAAATCTAATTAAGGAACCAAACATATCTTATACATGTTTGATAACTGATTACATGAGTTAGATCTATAGGTACAGATCTTGAAGCTTCAAAGTGTGATACTTTAGCGTTATAGTTTGCATCTCAAAGATATTGCCAGCTTTGATATCTCTATGGAACACAGGTAACGAAATCTGCAAGTGAAGATAACAAATTAAGAGCTCTTGCTGCTTGTGCCGCAATTAATTCTTAGGCAGTCAACCGAAGATAAAGATAAATCACTTCTTGAATCTGAACGAAGAACTTGGAATAATTAATGAATAGTTGCGTACAAATTCAGAGGCCAATACCTATTGTATACTAGTGTATATACATACATATATATATATATATATATATATATATATATATATATATATATATATATATATATATATATATATATATATATATATA
>BCLH01000502.1:115833-141790 GCA_001602315.1 Zoysia pacifica | reverse complement strand
TTATAGCTCTTTTTTCTAATGTTGTGTTGATCTTTTCCATGGTTTGGCTTTGTGGAGGTGAATTCTAGGCCACATACTTGAGTAGCTAAGTAAGTTTTTTCAGAGAGTTAGTTATCATGATGCTCAAATTTATTCCAGTACAGAAAATCTGAGTAGGTTTTCAATTTAGGCAGCAGATTTTTGAACATGTCAATGAAGCCTTCGATGATTCAAATGATTGGAAAGATGTGTTCAATTAGTTGATGGGCAGGCTATAGTTTCATTGGAAGATTGTGTAAATGACTAAACATTTGCGGTCATTTAACTGAGATAAAGGAGTGGCAAGTTTTAAAAATGACTCAATAGAATTTTCTTAATTAAGATGTCTTCCTACTCAAAGTTTCCAATGAGTTAAAAGTTGAGACACAAGCCATAGCTTGAATCCCCTACACGTCTAGGATTCACCGTCTTGAGCACCAAAAAATGGGAATCTATATTTGAGCTAATTTTGCGACCGGATCATGCGAGTAGTTGCATTAATGAAGGGGGTGAGCTTCCCTCACATAATTTTTGTATTTATTATGCCACCAGTTGGTGTCGCCAATGGAAGCCTTTGAACTGTTCGTGGCAGTAGCATATGGTTGGCTAATTGGCTGCGATGTGTACAATTTCACACTGTTTATTATATGCGGTTGACCAAGCTGATATATATAGAGTATATGTATGCAGTTGACCAAGCTGATCTGTCCACCTCTGAGCATGGCTGGCTAGACCTCTGACCTCACGACTGAAGCATATGAGTAGTTACATTTAATGAAGAGAATGAACTTCCCTCACACAATTTTTTGTACTTATTATGCCACCAGTTTTGTTCTTGTGTCATTAACCACTGGTTCAACATGGCCATTGTCAATAATGGAAGGCTATGAACTGCTTATGTGATTAGAATATAGTTGGTTAATCGGCTGCGATGTGTGCAATTTCATAAAAAAAGAGCAGTCTGGTGCATGTAGCTTCTATTTGAGTAGGGTTCAACAATTTTGTGCCTTTTGTATGCAGCCATTCCCTGCATATTGTTTCCAAGTTCGAATCTTTGACCTCATGGTCACATGCACAATCTTGTACGGTTTATTATATGCAGTTGGTCAAGCTGATCTGTCCACCTCTGAATATGGTTGACTAGACATCTTATATGCTAGTATGCTAGCTCAATCTTCTCTATTTTCATCAAGCATCATTCCAGCAAGCTCATTGTTCTGTCTTAGTCGCTTTCTATTAGTCACATGTCTATGTTTGACTTCTTCCGAAGCATCTGGATGGCCGCTTCGGCTCCCGCCCCTGCTCCCCTCCCTGGCGCTGCACCCTTGCCCTCCCCTGCGTCGACGCCGGCCCACGGCTCGACGGCCACCCCTTCCCCCGAGCCTCCCCCTCCAGCGCCGGTCTCGCCTCCTTGCCCTCTCTCGCCGGCTGGCCGCACCAAAGCGGCGTGTTGGTGCGATTCCTCCCCCGCCTCAGTTTCCCACATCTCTCCCACTCCTTCACCTTCCTACCTCGACGTTCTGTGGTCTTCGCCACCGGGCACCGTGCACGGCTTGTCGGTTGCGCCGGTTGTTGTGGGCGCCGTCCACGCCCCCAGGATCTTGCTTCGTTCTGAAGATCGTGTTCCAGAGAAGACCCGGTGTTTTTCTTGTGGGAGGCCCGGTCACCGCTCCTATGATTGTCTTCATTGACGGCCGTCCGAGAAGTTGGCTCCGCACCATGCGCGTGTCGGTTTGGCGTCGGATTTCTCGGTTGCCCGCAATGTAGCTCCATTCTGGAAATGTTCCTTCCCCCATGAAGTCAGTGCAGGCAAGCGATGGCAACCAGGGCCGTCGTCGTAGACATCCTCGTCGACGTGACCGCCGTCCGCAGATGGCTGAGAGTGCGGGACTGTCCCCATCTCCGCCGCCTCAGCCCCCTTCGCCGGAGCCCCGTTCTTCTGATGTGATGCCCCCCCAGACGGTGCCGCGCTGTCATCCCCGCGAATCCTCTGCGTCCTTGACCGCTCAGACATTTTTGTGCGGGCGGAGATCGGTCTTCATCGAGCCCACATCGTCTCGGTGGTCGCTGATGATCCTGCGTTGATGGTGGAGTCCTTGGCAGCAGAGATCGCCATGCACTTTGATTGCGAGGCAAGCACGTTGGTCTTCTGCTGCCTCTCCCCGGGCGTCTACTTGTTGTTCCCACCGGATGAGGCGGTCGCTGAGCGGGTTTACAACGGGGCCGGCCTCTTCGGGCCTCCTCCTTCCTAGCTCATTTCCGGTGTTGGTCCAGGCAAGCGTTCTCCACTAGCGCTGCCCTGCCTTTCCTTGTCAACGTCGAGCTCCGCGGCATCCCGGCTCACACCTGAGACCTCAGCACTGCCGTCCAAATTCTCAGCAAATTTTGCTGGGTCAGCGATCCTTCCCCGGACACCATGTCTCGCCGCGATGTGTTCCAGGTGATGGCGTGGTGCCTCCGGCCAGACCTGATTCCAAGTGAGGGAGAGCTTCTCATCTTGGAGCCACAGCCAAGCGGAGAGGAGTGGCCACCAGCGATGCATGCCCTTTCCTACCCCATCCGTATCCAAGTCTCCTTGGCGGAGCTCCGCCGGCCTGACGACGGGCTTCAGCCATCGCCACGGCCGCCGGGTGTTGGAGGCGATGGGAGCAGCGGTCGGCGCCGTTGTCGTCCACGCTCGCCGCATGGCTCCTCCGCGTGGCCGGCGGTGGCCGCGGTGGGGGCCCGCAAGTCTCGGTGCATGCACGGCTGGGCGGTGCGCCATCCAGCTTCCAATACGTGGCGACCCAAGACTTGCCGGACGTGAGTGGTGTCGCCTGGGAGCTCCCCCTCGGCATTCAAGCGGCAGCTGGCGAGTTGCCTCCCAGCATTCATGCTGCGGCGGCTAGTGCTCCGGCCCCAGCACTCGAGGCGCCTTCCGTCGAAGACAGGATGGGTTTCGAAGCAGCTCCAGCGTTAACTCCGGGGACTTCAGCATGTGACTGCTTCGGCGTCGTCTCGCTCGAGGAGGATCCTAGCCGGAACGTTGATTCTGTCCCCTTGTTTCCCGCCCCTTGTCTTGCGGCGCCGGGAGAAAGGGTTGATCCGTTCCCCGCTGGGTCAGGTTTGGCGGCACAAATTTCTTCCTTGCCTGGGGCCCAGGAACCTTTGTTCCATGACAGTCTACAACGCATCCGTGGGCCTGATTTGAGGGCCTTCGGGGACAGCCGCTTTGAGCGCGCCCAGGAGATCGCGGTCGGTTCGGGCAGGTGTATTCCCTTTCCCTACGAGGGCAGCTTTTCTCTTTGTGGATCATCTGAAGAAAGCAGTTGACTGCCTTCTACCTCTCCCACCTCTGCAGCGTGGGAAAGTCAAGGCCCCTTCAGCAGGCTTAGCTCCACGGCGCAGCAGAAGAGTGGCGGAAGCTGCTCCGTGTTCACCGGGCCGATTCTCACTGATGCACAACTGCGAGTGATCAAAAGCCTGGGCCTTGCTGCTTCTGTTGAAAAGATTAATAAGCAAGCGCAGAACGCTCCTGGGAAGCTCTTCACTGTCAGAATAATCCTTGCGTGTTTAGTTTTTCCTTTGCTTAATTTGGTTTTGCTAAGTCTAGGCAGTAAGACGCATGACCGGTTCATCCAGGTTGTGCGCGAGTGGAGCTCGCACGATGAGCGCGTCGCGCGGCATGCAACCTGTTCTGCATGTCGCGCATGTTGGCCTAATCGTGGCCACATTTTGTTTAGCCAGTCTTTGTTATTTAAGCAATGGAAATGAGTTGATAACGCGGCGCAATTGCCAGCATAAAATTCTCTCTACGTTTGTGTTCACCCTCTCACTCGCGTGCGTTAGTGTTCTTCGCCGGAGCTCGCCGAAGCTCATCTGGTTTCCAACAAGTGGCATCAGAGCTGTGTTCGTCCTGGGGATCATGTCGCAGAGCTCTGCACCGGGCCGTCAGCAGATGGAGGGGCAGCTCACGCCTCCACGGCAGAATCGGCGAACGTCGCCGTCGCCACCACCGCGCCGCCCGCGCCATCGCAATGGCGGGCGTGACATCGTCATCGAGCGGGTGGTCGAGAAGTCGACGGCGGGCATCGTCTACCCGATGCTCACGCACACCAACTACACCGAGTGGTCTTTGGTGATGCGCGTGAACCTCTAGGCGGCCGGGCTGTGGGATGCGATCCGTTTCGGCGACGTCGACTACCGCGAGGACAGGCACGCTCTCACCGCGCTCATCCGCGCGGTGCCTCCGGAGATGCAAGCGGGGATTGCGGTGAAGGAGACGGCACGTGAGGCCTGGGAATCGATCCGTAGGATCCGCATCGGCGCCGATCGAGTGAAGGAGGCGAATGCGGAGAAGCTGCGCCAACAATTCGCCGAGATCAAGTTCAATCCTGGTGAGTGTGTTGAAGATTTCAGTCTGCGCATAACTTCGCTTGTGAATGAACTGCGCGTTCTCTGGGACGACATCACTGACAAGGAGGTAGTGAAGAAGATGCTGCACTCGGTTCCCGAGAAGCTTGAGCAGGTGGCCATCTCCATTGAGACACTCCTCGATCTGAACACCTTGTCGATTGAGGAGGCTGCGGGCCATCTGCGAGCTGTGGAGCAGAGGAAGAAGCCACCCACCTCTCCCGTGACTGATGCTGGCAGGCGTCTGTTACTCACGGAGGAGGAATGGATGGCACGCCTGAAGTCCAAGGACAAGGGCGGATCCAGCGGCGGCGGAGGTCGCGGCGGAAAGAAGAAAAGCAAGGGCCGCGGCGGCGGCGGCGGCGGGAGTTCAAACTCGCGTGATGCGCGGGACGACTCCGCCGGTCGCGATAGGCCGGGAAACGCCTGCCACAATTGTGGCAAATATGGCCACTGGGCCAAGGATTGCAGGTCCAAGCACAAGAAAGGTGGGCAGGCCCATGTGGCCCAAGACGATGAGCCCTCCTTGTTGATGGCGAAGGTAGGGCAAGTCCAGGTCTCGCTCACTCCACCGCCGCCACTGCGCCCGCCGTCTTTGCCGGAGTCCACAGATCCGGTGACGACCGTAGCGCAGGTGCCCTCTGAGTCGGAGATCCAGGAGGTGCACTTGGCGGAAGAGAAGGTCTTCGCCCAGTTCAGCGAAGAGGAGGAGAAAGAGTGCCGGCGATGGGTACTCGACACCGGCGCCACCAACCACATGACGGGGGCCAGAGCGGCGTTCTCCGAGACGTCAACATCCGCGGCACCGTGAAGTTTGCGGACGGGTCTGGTGGTGCAGATCGAGGGGATCGGCACCGTCCTCTTCAGCTGCAAGAACGGCGAGCATCGCGCCGGGGTCTACTACATCCCGAAGCTCACCACCAACATCATCAGCTTGGGGCAACTCGACGAGATCGGGTTCCAGGTCATCATCGAGAGCGGCGTGCTACGGATCCGCGACATCGACCGCTGCCTCCTCGCCAAGGTCGCCCGGGCGGCAAACCGGCTCTACGTGCTCGACATCAACACTGCACGGCCGGTGTGCCTCTCAGCTAGGGGCTCGGAGTGCGCTTGGATCTGGCATGCGCGCTTCGGGCACCTCAACTTCCCGGCGCTCCGGCGGCTGGCCCGTGACGGGATGGTGTGTGGCCTGCCGGAGATCGAGCACGTCGACCAAGTCTGCGACGCGTGCCTGGCAGGAAAGCATCGCCGGTCATCATTCCCCCATTGAGCGGAGTACCGCGCCGAGCAGCCACTAGAACTGGTCCACGGCGACCTGTGCGGCCCCGTCACGCCGGCGACGCCAAGCGGGAGCCGCTACTTCATCCTCCTGGTCGATGACTACAGCCGCTTCATGTGGTTGCTCACGCTGCGCTCCAAGGATCAAGCGGCGAACGCCATCAAGCACTACCAGCAAGCTGCAGAGGCGGAGACCGGGCGCAAGCTGCGGGGGTTCCGCAGTGACCGCGGCGGCGAGTTCACCTCCAATGAGTTCGCCGAGCACTGCGTCGAGCATGGCGTTCGTCGACAACTCACTGCGCCGTACTCGTCACAACAGAATGGTGCGGTGGAGCGGCGCAACCAGACCGTGGTCGGCACGGCTCGCAGCATGCTCAAGGCCAAGAACCTGCCGGGATGGCTATGGGGTGAGGCCGTGACGGCGGCCGTGTACGTGCTGAATCGGTCGCCAACCAAGAGCGTGGAAGGGAGGACACCGTTCGAAGCCTGGTACGGGAAGAAGCCGGCTGTGCATCATCTTCGCACATTCGGGTGTGCGTGGTTCATGTCAAGAACACCACTCCGAATCTGAAGAAGCTGGACGACAGGAGCAAGCCCATGATCTTCATCGGCTACGAGCGTGGATCAAAGGCTTACCGCGCCTACGATCCCATCACGAAACGTGTCCATGTAACACGGGACGTGGTCTTTGACGAGCAGGCGGAGTGGGACTGGAGCTCAGGAGGAGACCGTGGTGAGCCAAGCGGCGGCGACGACACGTTCTCGGTGGAGATGGAGTACACCACGGTGGTCCAGAACATCTCGGTGCCCGTGGGCGGTGCCGGGTCGCCAGGACCTGTGTCACCAGCCGGATCACCACCGCCCCAACCTCCTTCTCCGGCGGCCGCACCAGCCGTGGAGTTCGCCACTCCACCGGTGGTGCACGAAGAAGATCTGGACGCCGACCACGACGACAGCGCTCCACTCCGGTTCCGCAGAGTCGACAACATCCTCAGCGCGGTCACACCTCGTGGACTGGCACCTCGGGTGCTGGCTCAGGAGCTTCATGCTGTAAGTTATGATGAGCCTCTGTCCTTTGCTGATGCTGAGCGTAATCCAAGCTGGAGGAAGGTGATGCTGGAGGAGATGAAGTCGATTGAGGAGAACCAGACCTGGTGCCTCGCTGACTTGCCGCGTGGGCGCCGGGCAATCGGCCTCAAGTGGGTGTTCAAGGTCAAGCGAGACGAGCATGGCGCCGTGGTGAAGCACAAGGCGAGGCTCGTAGTGAAGGGCTACACTCAACGCCAAGGGATCGACTACGATGAAGTGTTCGCACCTGTGGCATGGCTAGACTCGGTGCACCTTCTCCTGGCTCTTGCGGCGCACGAGGGCTGGGAGGTGCACCACATGGACGTCAAATCGGCGTTCCTCAACGGCGACCTCCAGGAGGAGGTGTACGTAGAGCAGCCGGCAGGGTTCGTCAGCGTCGGCAACGAGCACAAGGTACTGAAGCTCTGCAAGGCACTGTACGGTCTACACCAAGCGCCGAGAGCCTGGAACGCCAAGCTGGACGAAACTCTGACGGCGTTCAAGTTCAGGAGGTGCCCCTCGGAGCCCGCCCTCTACACCAGGCAGAACGGCGGCGTGCAGCTCGTGGTGGGCGTGTACGTCGACGACCTAGTGATCACGGGCGCCAACAACGACGACATCAAGCGGTTCAAGCTGGAGATGGCAGAGGCGTTCAAGATGAGTGACCTGGGCCTGCTTCACTACTACCTCGGGATCGAAGTGAAGCAGAGTGCCCAGGGGATCTCACTCTGTCAAGGAGCTTTCGCGCTCAAGATCCTGGAGCGGAGTGGGATGGGCGACTGCAACCCGAACCAGGCTCCAATGGAGGCGCGCCTCAAGCTCAGCAAGCACAGTGACAAGGAGCTGGTTGATGCAACAGCGTACCGCAGCATTGTGGGAAGCCTCAGGTACTTGGTTAACACTCGTCCTGATCTTGCATTCGCTGTTGGCTACGTGAGTCGATTTCTGGAGGAGCCGCGCAAGGATCACTTGGCGGCGGTGAAACAGATTCTGCGCTATGTGGCGAGAACCTGCAATTGGGGACTGTGGTTTGGAAGGAAGAAGCCGCAGGAAGCTTGTCTGACTGGGTTCAGTGACAGCGATTATGCTGGTGATGTTGATGCAAGAAAAAGCACGACTGGGGTGATCTTCTTCCTCGGCGACAGTCCGATCACCTGGCAGTCTATGAAGCAGAAGGTGGTGGCGCAATCGAGCTGTGAAGCTGAGTACATTGCCGCCGCAAATGCTGCCTGTCAGGCCCTGTGGCTCACTCGAGTGTTAGCTGAAGTTCAAGGAACAACACCGAGCGTGCCACTTCTGAGAGTTGACAACAAATCAGCCATAGCGCTGATCAAGAATCCTGTACTTACTAGACAGAGCCGGCACATTGAAGTGAAGTATCATTTGGTCCGGGAAAGTGCAGAACAGGGTCGGATCGCAGTGGAGTTCATCGGAACAGGGGAGCAGCTGGGCGACATCTTAACGAAGCCGCTGGGCAAAGTCAAGTTTCAGGAGCTCCGCGACAAGATTGGCCTGATTGACACAAGTAAGCAACACGGCAAGGCTTAGGAGGAGAATTGTCAGAATAATCCTTGCGTGTTTAGTTTTTCCTTGGCTTAATTTGGTTTTGCTAAGTCTAGGCAGTAAGACGCATGACCGGTTCATCCAGGTTGTGCGCGAGTGGAGCTCGCACGACGAGCGCGTCGCGCGGCATGCAACCTGTTCTGCATGTCGCGCTTGTTGGCCTAATCGTGGCCACATTTTGTTTAGCCAGTCTTTGTTATTTAAGCAATGGAAATGAGTTGATAACGCGGCGCAATTGCCAGCAGAAAATTCTCTCTACGTTCGTGTTCACCCTCTCACTCGCGTGCGTTAGTGTTCTTCGCCGGAGCTCGCCGAAGCTCGTCTGGTTTCCAACATTCACCCAGCCGTTGTCAGCCCAACACATAGCCGCCCTTGCAGCACTCGTTGGTTGGACGTCGGACTTCGATGGCTGGGTCGTTGCAGGTGTCACTGCAGATGACCAGCTGATCGCAGCCTGCTGAGTTTTGGCCGTGGTCGTTCTCATCTATTGTTTCCCAATGGATCCTAGTTCTATACTTGTTTGGAATGCTCGGGGCCTCAACGGCAGAGTCGTCGAAATTCTGTGCGAGATGTTATCCTTTCTGCCAACACAGATTTAGTTTGCATTCAAGAAACAAAAATCATTGTTTGAGCCAGCTCCTCTTTCTTTCAGTTTTTGGCTCCAACTATGATCAGCATGCTGTTCTGCCAGCTGACGGTACGCGTGGGATCCTCATCGCTTGAAAGTCCTCGGTCTGTCATGTTATCGCTACCCAGGTCAACGCCTATTCTATTTCCATTCAGATTGCCGAACAGCAGGGCCGTAACTGGTGGTTCACTGGTGTCTATAGCCCTCAATGCGACGCTGACAAGCTTTCTTTCCTTGCCGAGCTTCGAGATATCCGTGCTCTATGTGCTGGGCCCTGGCTGGTAACAGGGGATTTCAACCTTATTTACCAAGCGGAAAACAAGAACAACTTTAATCTGGACCATGCTATGATGGGATGCTTTCGACGTTTGCTCAATGACTCCGAGTTAAAGGAAATCCCTCTAATTGGTCGCAAGGAAACGTGGTCTAATGAAAGATTGTCTCCCACTCTCGACTGGTCCGAGCATTCTGTTGTTCGAAGTGGGATGATGTCTTCCCTGGTGCCATCCTGCAGAGTGCAGCTTCGGTGGTGTCTGACCACTACCCTCTGATCTTGGGTTTGAAGGCCAACATCCGGGGAAAAAGGAGATTTCATTTTGAGAACTTCTGGCCGAGACTTCCGGGGTTTCTTGAGGCGGTAGAACAGAACTGGCCTCAATCAGCTCCTCTTGTGCAGTGGAGCGGCTGTTCCTAAAACTGCAACGCCTCTCCAAAGGGTTGCAAAGCTGGAGTCAACAGAAAACGGGGACCACAAAGGTGCAGCTCAGCATGGCAAAGGAAATCCTTCAACTTGAAATTGCTTGTGATCTTGGAGCTCTCTCAGTTCAAGAGGACTGTCTGCGGAAGAAGCTTAAACTCCACTATTTGGGTTTAGCTTCTCTTGAGCGCACCATTGCACGGACTCGCTCTCGGATTCTATACCTAAAGGAAGGAGATGCCAATTCAAAATTCTTTCACCAACAGGTTTCGTAGCAAGAAAAATTTCGTTGCTAAGTTCCTCGAGAATGGTCGGGTCATCTCAGATCAGCAAGATAAGGAGGATGCTGCGTTTGACTTCTATAAGCACCTACTTGGGACGGTTGAGACCAGAGACTACTCTCTGAATCTCCGGCTTTTCACTCACACCCCCACAACCTCTCTGGGTTGGATGCTCCATTCTCTAAGGAAGAGGTGTGGGCAACTGTTAAGTCCATGACGCAAGAGAAGGCTCCTGGACCGGACGGGTTTACTTGACAGTTCTACGAGGTTTGCTTGGAAATCATAAAAAGTGATGTGCTTTCTGCTTTAGCTGCAGTGCAACGTGGGCATGTCTTCAAATTCCGGCTGCTCAACACTGCTTTCATCACCCTCTTGCCGAAGAAACAGGATGCAGTGTCTGTAAACGATTACTGTCCCGTCAGCCTTATTCATAGTTTTGCCAAATTGGTGGCCAAAATCATGTCCAACCGCCTAGCTCCGCTGTTGCTTGACTGAAGGAAGATTCATGACAACTTCTTGTTGGTCCAGCAGCTAGCCAAGTGCTTGCACAGACAAAAGCAATTGCATGTGATGCTGAAATTGGATATATCGAAGGCCTTTGACTCTGTTTCGTGGTCCTTTCTTCTTGAAGTCCTACAGCACTTGGGGTTTGGAAGGCGATGGTGTAACCTCATTAGTTTGTTACTCTCAACCTCATCTACTCAGATTTTAGTAAATGGACAGCTTGGAAGTGTTATCCAACATCACAGGGGTCTTCGCCAGGGTGATCCTCTTTCCCCTATGCTCTTCATCATGGTGATGGATATTCCTAACTCACTGGTCATTTGGGCAGCTCAAGAAGGTCACCTCCAAGCGCTGGCAGTCCAGCAGGCGAGGCATTGTATCTCCTACGCAGATGATGTAGTTCTGTTTTTGCGACCTTCAGCTAACGACCTCACCACAGTTCTTCAACTGCTTGAAGTTTTTGGTCACTCTTCCGGCCTCAAGACCAATATTGTTAAGAGTTCGGTAACTCCGATTCACTGCAATGAGGAAGACCGAGCTAGAATTTCAGAGCTGCTCCCTTGTGAGTTGAAGGAATTTCCTTGCACATATTTGGGCCTCCCCCTCTCAGTTCGGAGACCCACCAAATCGGCTCTCCAGCCGTTAATTGACAAGGTGGCAGATTATCTCCCGCATTGGAAGGCCTCCCTTTTAAAAAGGGCTGGGCGCCTTATCTTGGTGAAAACAGTTCTTACAACCATCCCCATTTACTTGATGTCGGTTCTGGACCTGCCAAAATGGGTGATCAAATCAATTGATAAGATTCGTAGAGGCTTTCTTTGGAAAGGAGGTCAATCTGCAAACAGCGGGAAGTGCTTAGTGAGCTGGAACCGGGTCCTGCAACCTTTGCAATATGGCGGGCTTGGTATTCACAATCTGGAAGTGCTAAATTGGTCTTTTCGAATTCATAGGCTCTGGCTTGAGAAAACAGCTGCCCCGCAGCCTTGGGAAGGGCTGCCTGTTGAGGTACCTCGTAATGCCCGGGCTATGTTTGATGCAGCAGTGGTTACTAGGGTAGGAAGTGGGCATACAACCAAGTTCTGGACAGATCGCTTGATTGGAGGGCAAGTCTGTTTCAGAACTCAGCACCTCATCTCTTTGCTATGATTCCAAGAAGAAAAACCAAGGAAAGGACAGTGGCACAAGCACTCACTAATCGTGCTTGGACAACTGACATCCAAAGAGCCCTTACAGAGCAGGTGTTGATTGAATACCTCCAAGTTTGGGACTTGGTTGAAGGGATCAACCTGCAGCTGGATGTTCCTGATCAACATGTTTGGCGTTTCACTCGCTCCAGGTCCTATTCTAGTAAGTCGGCTTATGAGGCTTTCTTCCTTGGGACGATCAGGTTTGCTCCTTGGAAGAGAATCTGGAAAACATGGGCACCGCTGATATGCAAGTTCTTCATGTGGCTTGCTATTAACAATCGATGTTGGATAGCCGACCGGCTTGCAAAACGCAATATGCCACATCCAGCAGCCTGTGCCTTTTGCGACCAAGAGGAGGAATCAATCCACCATGTCCTGTTATCATGTGTCTTCTCCAGGCAAGTTTGGACTATCATCCTACAGCGTCTGGGCTCCATCTCCTCTTTGCCACAGTTCTCAGCCCGGCATTTCTCTAGCTGGTGGAGCAGTGCTAGATACCGCTTCCCCAAGGAGTTCAGAAGGGGAGGGGGGTTTGTTTTATCTCTCTCTTAATGAAAAGATGCGTAGATCTCCTACGCATTTGAGAAGAAAAACATGTCTATGTTTGGTGCTGATCAACTAGGGGCTACTCACGGTATGTAACATACATTCCACACAGTGATTCCCATGTAATTTATCTGTTTTTTCTATTTACATGATATGCCTATTAATTATGTGGTATTTTCACTGTTCCATGAATCAGTGTTGGAGCCAAGAGTCACTGCCAACTGCCAAACGGCTGCATGACTTCTGGAATCAATGGGCAACCCATATCCTGGTCATCCTAAGCGTGACACAGCAGGTTACTCTGCTCTTCTTCTCGGGGATCCGTCGGCGTCAAGGCTCCAGTGTGAAGAAGTTGCTCCTCTGGCTGCCATATCAGCTGGCTGACAGCACAGAGACATATGCCCTTGGCACCCTTGCCATAAGTAGCTCCATGCACGACCAGCAGCTTGTTGCCTTTTGGGTGCCAATCCTGCTGCTGCACCTCGCTGTTCCGGACAACATCACCGCCTACTCCCTCGAGGACAACGCACTGTGGAAACGACATCTCTTGACCCTTGTTGTGCAAGTCCTGGGAGCTGGGTATGTCCTCTACAAAAATATCAATGGCAGCGGGATCTTGTTCTGGCTGGTTGCAACTTTGATGACCGCCATCGCTGCTGCCAAGTTTTGTGAGAAGACGTGGGCTCTGAGATGTGCCAACTTAAGCATCATCCGTGGCTTTGTGAAGGAAGGCGTAAAGCATATAGACAACTGCCATCTTTACCTGGACAAGAAACCACCTAAAATGGGTTCAAAGAGAAGTAGTCGACAAAGAAGAATTTCTCATGCTGTGTGCACATGCCATGTTCCGTATTTACAAGTTGGCATGGTTGATTCTTCAGAAAACCCAGGGAGCTACGTCATCGGCGTACTCAAAAAAACTTTAAGAGAATGAGGATGGGAATATATGGATGATGATGGAGATGGAGCTTTCCTTGATGTATGATATCCTTTACACCAGGACAGCCCTGGTCCACACTCTGCCTGGCTACTGCATCCGTGTTATCTCTTCTCTCGCTGTGGTGACTTGTCTCCTCCTTTTCCAGTTCTATGGCAGGGAGGGACTCAGCAGAGCTAATGTTGTTATCACTTATGTCTTGTTGGGCATCCCTTTACTCACAGAGATGACGTTACTATTGTGTGCACTCTGGTCTACCTGGACATTTCTGTTCTTGTGTGCAACCCAGTGGAGTAGTCTCCGGCATAAGGCTTTATGTTTGAAGAAGTGGCATCGGCTTCATCGCATGGTCCTTTCTCTCCGTCGGCTCACCTTTACAACACGAGTTGCTGACTTTTTCATGTTATCAAGGAGGTGGTTAGGCACTAATGGTCAGTACAACCTGTTGGAGACCTGCACTGCAAGGCCTGGCAGAATGGCAAGGCTCCTGGGCTCCAACACGCGGAGGACTGTGAGTGTTCCTGATGGGCTCCAGCCTTTGGCGGTTGACTACATACAATACAAGATAGAATGGAAGCAGTTTAACATCCTGGGAGTGGTCAGGGAGAGGTGGGGCATGCATGGAGGCACAGAAGTGGTGGAAGGTCCGTGGCATTACAATAGACAAAGTGTATCTTGACGCTATGCTCCATGAGGGGATCTGTTAGGATCGTTGATCCTCCGACGGCTGCGCAAGTTGTAGGGATGAGAGAGAGGAGGGCGTGGCCTAGGTCAGTGGTGGTGGCGAGTTGGCACCGTGCTGCTCATAGCGCCCAAAGGGCAAAGGAGGCCCAGGGGGAAGCCCACAACAGATTTCTGTTGTATTGCTTCCCTTTCAATCCTCCCCCTGTTGGGGGGTATTTATAGTTTACTAAACAACCAACACAAGATCGAATCCTAACAAACCTATCTCCTAACTTAACTTCAGATCCTATTTTTATGGTGATCTAACCAACTATAGCAGCTAGAGGCTGCTTATCTCCTAATGGTCAGTGGTGGTCATAACATTTCTCCCCCCCCCCCCCCCGGCAAGCAGTTCGGGTAGGAGGCCATCCTCAATCTGAGGCTGTGGATAGCGGTAGGGGCGGATGGCCACCGGCGCGGACGGTGTCCTTGGCTGTAGCCATATCCGTGGAGCCCACATCCTTCTCAAAGTCAGCAACCCTCAGATAGAACAGGCGCTAGCACTTGTACCCACAGATATAGGGCTCATCGCAATTGTAGCAAAGCGCTCGGTTATCTCAGTGGGTGTCAGGCGATGAAGAGCCGGAGGAGGTGCCGGTATTGTAGGGGCCGGCTGTGGTGCCGGAGAGCCGGCACAGCGCCGGTTGTGGTGTGAACACTCACCGGCTGTCTTGGGGCTGTTCGAGGGGCTGATGCTGAGTGGCGGTGCTCGAATGCACGCACCAAACTCATTGCGCGCTGCAGATCCTGGGGCTCATGAAGTTCAACGTCTATGCGGATGTGGTCGGGAAGCCCGCCGGTGAACTGCTGCACTTGCTGCCGTGGAGTGAGGTGGCCCGCGTGCGCCAGGCGAGCCTGGAAGTCTTGCAGGTATTCCTCGACGCCGATGAAGGGCAACCGCACCAGATCGGCGAGGTAATTGGTGGAGTGCTGGCCCAAAGCATTGTTGGCAGTGTCTTGAATGCTTCATAGCCTGGGGCGCCTGTACCTCCATTGATGGCATCACGTTCTAACATGTGGTACCATTGTTAGGCGACGCCGATCATGTGGTACCATTGTTCAGGGGTATTTATAGTTTCCTACTCCCTCCGTCCCAAAATAAGTGTCGTTTTAGATTTTCAAACTTCTCCCTTTGACCATTCATCTTATTCAAAAAAATTTGAAAAAAATTATTTATTTTATTGTGAAATAATTTATTATTAGAAGTACTTTAAGCTTGACATGTTTATTTTTTTTATTTTCGTAAATTTTTTGAATAAGACAAATGGTCAAACTGCGATTTTAAAAAGTCAAAAACGTCACTTATTTTGGGACGGAGAGAGTAAACAACCAACTAAAGATCGAATACTAACAAACCTATCTCTTAACTTAACTTCAGATCCTATTCTTATAGTGATCTAACAAACTATAGCAGCTAGAGGCTGCTTATCTCCTAATGGCCGACGGTGGTCATAACAAGATCATCATCTGGCACATTGCCACCGACATTTTCCTTGCCCAAAGGAAGATGAACAAGGCTAATGATAAGCATATGTTGTGAAGGAAGTTCAGGCACTATCCAACTAAATGATGTTTCTACTTGTCAAACGGCCGGACATGCTACCGGGCCTAATCAAAACAAGTTATACCAATGGACTAAGAAGAGCTTGGCCACCGAATGGAGTAAAGTAACAGATAAAGCAAAATCTAGTTCTGGGCTCCAGCCTAGTGAGATTCTTGCCAATGCGCTATATGAGAAGCCGCCCGAACAAAATATCGAGACTAATCATCTGTGGTTTGCAGTCCAACTTGTTCGAATTCTTATCAAGAACGATGCATTGCAACTGGTCTATGAGGTATGGGCAAATTTCTTAATCTACACAGCTAACTGGTGCAGCAGGGATTCCCAGGCTAGGAAGATCAACAATGGAGGTGAGTTCACAACCATTGTTTGGCTCATGACAGAGCATCTTCACCAACTGGCGATCTATTCATGACCGTTGATTAAGCGCCTCTGTTTCACTTATTCCATTTACTGCGATTTGCCATTCATAGTTTGTATTGACGGTGAACAATTGAGTAATATTCTATGCAATTTTTCCTTTGATTATCCTAATGTGCGAACTTGTTTGTGGAGCTAATCTATACATCTTATATGGATTTTGATGGAGACCACTAAGCGTCACAATTGCAGTGACCCTTTCACTGTGACGCTAGTAACCGGAAATATTTAAGTGAAAAGTTCAGATTATTGATCGTTTGCAAGATGCAAATGACAAATGTTACCAAGGCATTCATTAAGAGACAAAATTCGTCAATTATTCTTCATTGCATCTAAATCTCAATATCACATTTTTGTACCTTGCAAATGATGTCGAGTTTGATGTTGAACTTTTGGTGATTTTACGTAAACTATAAATGGATGGCAATTTTTTTAAATAAAAAAGAGAACCTCTTATTACGACTTTTTGATGGAGTTTTTAAATATCCAGCTTTTGTTTAGTTTTCACTGGGTATGCACCCTAAAGAATGGTCGAAAGTATCAATGATGCTTTTGTATCTATGAGTACTACCTAATAAATTATCTGTACCTACAAAATCATTTTGACTACGAAAAGTGTTATAATGAATCTGTTCGCAGATGCCTTTGCACAATATGGTTGATTTATATTTGAAAAGAATATGTCTGACATGCATGTAGGGGAAATCACTATTTCAGATAGTGGGATATAGCTAACTGTTGTTCGGCCTGCAAAACAGTGGGCCTTGTTTGGAACAAAAAAAAATGAAAAATAGAGAATTAGAAAAAAGAAAAAGAAATGAACAAAACATAGAAACGAGAAAAATGATGAGAAATTAAAAACAACAGAACAGGGACTTTAGCCTTTAAAATGCAAGAATAAAACGTAGGGAAAAAATGCGATGACAACTTAAACAAAATATTTAGAAGCTATAATTTCATTTTTCATTACACATAGATCGAAGTAGTACACTAGCCACCTGTAAGCATGGTTAACCACACTCTTTTGGTCTTCGTAAATCAAAACAGAATCGCAGCAATCCTCTATTGTCTTGCTTGCTTCGCTAGTTTTCTTACTCTCGTTGCAGTGGTGGCTCGCTGTCCACTACAGGTCATCACACAGAAGGTGGCCGATTGTCTTGCTTGCTTCGCAAGTTTTCTTATTCATGTTGCAGTGGTGGCTCGCTGTCCGCTACAGGTCATCACACAGACGGTAGTTGTAACAGCTCAAGCTCAAATACGGCTCATGCTCACGTACACGCTGCTTGATCATACCTACACAACAATCCACTTACGCTTTCATCCTCATTTCGGGTAAAGTTTATCCGGTGTTACTATGCTTTGGGTCCTTAGTTATTTAAGTTGGTATATCCTTTTTTGAATTAGCAAGGTGGGACTAAATCTTATGCTTTTCCTCCACCACAAGTCATGGGAGTTGCGTCTAAATCCATGGACCTGACAGACTCCCACCCTTAAAGGACTCGATGTCCTCATCGAGATAACTCACCTATACTAGGGACAGATGATCAGGATGGATCCTCTCTGGCCACGTCGTACGTCAGTGCCATCATATGTGTTATACCGTGACCTCGTAGGACCACGCGTCATGCACATCATATCTGCGCTCCTGACCGTATGCCACTGTGACACAGCGAAGGTCGACTCTGATACCATTCTGTAACAACTCAAATCCAAATACGGCTTATGTCCATGCACACGCTATGTGGACCACACCTACACAGCAAACTGCTTACGCTTTAATCCTCACTTTGCATAAAAAGGTTAATCCGGGGTTACTATGCTTTAGGTCTTTGACTATTTAAGTTGATCCATCCCTCTTTGAACTAATAAGATAAGATGGAACTAAATCTCATAGTTTTCCTCTACCACAAGTCATGGGAGTTGGGCCTAAATCATGAGCCTCATGGCTGGCCCATGCGTTTGATGATCTTCTTAAAAGGAGCACTGTACTGGTAAGGAATCTTGATTATTCCTTTGAATATATATTGGGTTTTGCATTCTATATGTTAGTTCAAAATCATAAATTTTTGGTACAATAGATCCGTTACTTTGTGCAAATTCTATGATTGTAGTCGTATAGTATGAAATGAAATGTGTGTGGTTTGACTGCTAATCCCTTCCAGGCAAGCAAACCTGTCAACGAAGGTGAAGCTGTGAGGCTTGTCCCTCTATGAATTATTGTCCTCTCGTTTAGGTAACATCTCTTTTCTATCTATCATTGTCATCAACCTCACTATGTCAAACGTCAATCGTTCAGTCCTGTATAGATTAGAAGTTTCTGCGTCTGATTGGTAAATTTGGCATGTTGTTTCTGGACATGTACCGTCAGAGACTGAAATTATTTTGATGTGAAATTCAGAGTTGCTTGATATGCATCGGCAGCTGAATACCCTCGTTAAAGAGTGGTCGATGTGCATACACCGAGGACACGGCGATACTTCGATTTCTGACGCAATATAGGATATGTAGAACTTGTTGAACGGGTCTTTCTTAACCCCTTACCACAAGTCACTGGTCATTCATCACCTGTTGCTTTTCCAGTCATTGTAGTTAACTATGACGAAACAAGCACATCACATTCAATAAATTGAAATATACGACCTTTGATACCCATCGAATGGTTTTCATTCACAGGCGTGCGCCGTGCGGTTAGGACCCAACTCATACACTCTCGGTCTCTGTTTGCTTGGAATATCTCGTAGCCAAAAGGACGTGTATGTTCATAGTTAATACAAAAAAAATATTTAAGAAAATTTATTATATGCAGCGACCTCTTCATATGCCATAAAGAACATTGATAGTAGTATCTAGATAGCTGCCTATATATATTTGCACTCTATACATATGTTTGCCTCGCAACAGGCTCCAATTGCTGCGTTTACGCTAGTACTGTTGCTCATCTCTCAGTCAGTCTTATTACCTGATGTCGCTGCTTCTTCTTCTTCGAGCTTGAGTCCTGCCAAGGTCGTTAATGGCATCCAGCCTGACCTCGATGCGCTGCTGGCTTTCAAACGCCAGTTCTCCGATCCTCTCCGGATTCTTGCCAAAAATTGGACAACAAATACGCCCTTTTGTAACTGGGTTGGCGTCTCATGCGGTCACCGCGGCAGCGTGTCACAGCTTTATAGTTGCCTGGCATGCCCTCCGAGGAGAGCTCAGTGTGGGTAACCTCTCTTTCCTTCCTGTGCTCAACCTCACAAACACCAGCCTCATCGGTTCCATCCCTTCCGATCTGGGGAGATTACATAGGCTTAAGTATCTGAGTCTATATGGAAACAAACTCACCGGTGCCATTTCTGGTACGTTAGGGAATCTCTCACGGCTGGGGTTTCTGAGGCTAGGTAACAACAGCCTCTTGGAGCAGATTCCACCCAACCTGCTCCAGAACCTTGGCAGTCTTATGAATTTCTCTCTTGTGAACAACTTTTTGAGCAGCCATATACCAGCAAATCTATTCAATAACACACATTCACTGAGGTTCATCAACCTTGGAAACAACAGCCTATCTGGCCCGATCCCACACAGCATGGGCTCCCTGCCTATGCTAGAGTACTTGTACCTGCCACTAAACCAGCTCTGGCACAGTACCCACGACCATCTATAACATGCCTCGCCTTCAGGTCATGTTACTAGCACATGATAATCTTACTGGGCCGATTCCTAGCAATCACAGTTTCAGCCTACCTGTGTTGCGGGAGTTGTTCTTGTATCAGAACAATACTTGCAAACTCTCTCTCTTTGGCTTACAATTCTTTCTGTCGGGTCTATTCCTATGGTTGTCAGTAATCTCACCCGTCTTTCTGTACTAGACCTCTCTTTCTGCAACTTGACTGGACGCATTCCGACAGAACTAGGACTGATGCAAGAACTCTCCTACTTGCATCTAGGGTTCAACCAGCTAACGGGTCCAATACCCCTTCTCTTGGGAATTTATCTATGTTATCGTTCCTGGATCTAGAAAATAATCAATTGTGTGGCTCAGTACCATTAGCACTTGGCAATATCCCTGCTCTAAACTTTCTTAAGCTTGAAAATAACAATCTGCAGGGGAATCTTGACTTTTTGTTATCACTTTCAAATTGTCGACAGCTCCAGTTTCTTACTATGTCTTATAATTCTTTAACCGGGGGGCTCCCTAACCAAGTGGGAAACCTCTCCACACAATTACTCTGGTTTGAGGCAGGTCACAATAGTCTAATAGGAAACCTTCCATCGTCGTTCTCAAACTTGAGCAATCTTGACCGGATTTATCTTTCCAACAATCTACTAACAGGGGTAATCCCAGAATCAGTTACACAGATGCATAAGCTCGCATATCTTGCTGTCGATATCAATGAATTGTCAGGCCCCATCCCCACACAAATTGGTATGGTCAAGAGCCTGCAAAAAATGTATCTCTACGGAAACAGATTGTATGGCTCTATACCCGACAGCATTCGTATGATGCGTGGGCAACAAATTAGATCCGAGCAGCCTAGAGTACGTATCCTTTTTCAACAAGAAGTTAAATTCCACGATACCAGCAAGTTTGTTCCACCTTGATAAACTTATCGGACTATACCTTTTCAATAATTCCATCAGTGGTCCTCTGCCGGCTAATGTTAGTGGGCTAAAACAAGTGACTGATATCGACATTGCTTGCAATTATTTCAGTGGAAGGATCCCAGAATCATTTGGACAGCTTAGTATGCTCACTAACCTAAATCTATCACATAACTCATTTGAAGATTTGATCCCAGACTCGTTTCATGAGCTGGCTAGCTTAGAATGTTTGGACCTCTCCTCCAACAATCTCTCAGGTACCATTCCCAGGTTCCTTGCCAATTTCACTGACTTGAGAACCTTGAATCTCTCCTTCAATAGGCTAGAAGGTAAGATACCAGAAGGAGGTGTGTTCTTAAACATCACATTGCCATCATTGATTGGTATTGTTGGTCTATGTGGTGCTCCGCATCTAGGATTTCCACCATGCACTGAGAAGTCTGGCTCCTCAAATCATAGATAGTTTTTGAAATACATTCTTCCTGTTGTCACCATTGCAATCAGTTCCATTGTTCTTTGTATTTACATAACAATCAGAAAGAAACAAAAGAACAATGGAGTCGATGCCTCCATCATTGATCCGCCTAATGCCATGAACCATATATTAGTCCCTTACCATGAGCTTGGTTGTGCCACTGATAGTTTTTGTGAAAACAATCTTTTGGGGGCTGGAAGCTTTGGCAAAGTTTATAAGGGACAACTGATCTCTGGCTTAGTGGTTGCGATAAAAGTCCAAGAAATGCACCAGGAACAGGCCATTAGAATCTTTGACGCTGAGTGTCATGTGGTTGAAGTAGCTCGGCACCGGAATTTGATAAAGATACTAAGCACCTGCTCCAACACGGACTTCAGAGCACTGGTGCTCCCTTACATGCCCAATGGCAGTTTAGAGACTCTCCTGCACTCTAAAGGTAGAAGCCACTTGGGGTTCCTCAAAAGAGTGGACATCATGCTACATATGTCGATGGCACTGGAATATCTGCACCACGAGCATTACGAGGTTGTCTTGCACTGTGACTTGAAGCCGAGTAATGTACTCTTTGATGAGGATATGACGGCGCATGTTTCTGACTTTGGCATTGCAAAATTGCTATTGGGCAATAGAAACCCCATTACAACCTCAAACATGCCTGGAACACTTGGATATATGGCACCAGGTACGAGTAATTTGTACTCTTGCTAAATCCTGTGCATGCTACACAATATTTTCAACTATCATGTTTAATTATTTTTACTCCGAATTTTAATAAGCAGAGTGCGGATATCTTGGAAAGGTATCACACAAGAGCGACGTATTCAGCTACGGAATCATACTCCTTGAAGTCTTTACTGGAAGGCAGCCCACAGATCATATGTTTGAGGGGGGAATGACCATTCGGCAGTGGGTTTATCCGGCATTTCCCAACGAGCTTACTTCTGTTCTAGATGACCAGCTACAGCAAGATGTTGCTGCTTCAATCTTCAACCTGAATGACTTCCTTCGGCCTGTATTTGAGTTGGGTTTACTCTGCTCGAGAGACTTGCCTGGCGAAAGAATCTCAATGAGAGACGTGATGGTTGCACTGAAGAAGATCAGAAAGGATTACACCAAATCATCAGCGCAGCATGCTTCCCAATGATCTATTTTTTTATAGTGTGTTCTCCTCGCTTCTGCCGTTATGGAACGGCATCAGCCATGATCCTGGTGTATAAACTTTTAGACCATGTACTTAATGATTTTACTGTTTGAGTACTATGATGATTTTCAGATGTATGCTGCAATGTTTGATGAGTTCATGTACTAGTTACAAGACAAGCTAGTTGATTGTTCTGGAAGCAGCTGTTGGTAAATGTTTCATGTGTACTTAATTAGTGCTATCGGTATGCTCTGGTCAGCTTGTGTCACCTGTGTTTTTTTGGCACTGGACAAATAATCCACTGTGCTGTCAGGAAATAACATCATCAGAGCCAACAAGAGCAAAGAGATTTCATCCGGGGAAAAAAGAGCATTCGGAGCAACCACCATCGCAGCCATGGTTCCAAGGCCCCAGGGCGCGGTAGCTGATCGCTGGATTTTCTTTCTTGCTAGGTTGATGATGAGCGGGGAGCTTAGGGATTCCGGAAGGACGAGCAGCCAACGCAGACAGACCCTGCAGTAATTAGGAGCACTTTAGATCCTAGTATTTTGTAAATAACCCCCCTAATTTGGATATTAATCCAAACTACAAGGCGATTAGGAGAAGGGTTCGATTTGTAATATTTGGCTCCTACTTAGGCCCTGTTTGTTTCGGATTATAATCTGTCAGATTATATAATTCATAATCTGCAAAGGTAAATGTCACATCCCAAATTTCAACGCCAAGAAATGAGGTTTTTAAAAATTTTATTTTGTGCACCTAGCTTTTCTAGCCCTTTTTTAAAATTTTTCAAAAATGAAACTGAACTAGAATAACGTAGCTAAATGGGAAATTTCAAAACTTAAAACTAGAATTTGTCGAGTGCTTGATTTTTTCCGGTTTTCTTGTTTTTCCGTTCTTGGAGTTTATTTACTTGTTGGATTTTGTGGAGTTTGGAATTATTGATCCTTAGCAAAATTGGGGAAATTTGAATTTTCCCGCGTGGGCCGAAATACCCCACTGGGCCGGCCTACCCCTTTCTCCCTGGCCCAGCCCACGCACCCCCCCGCCCCTTCTTCTTCCTCAGCTCACCCCACCACGCAAAGCACAGGCACCACCGCTGCCATGTCTACAACTCCTCCTTCGTCCTCCATGAGCAACACCGGCACTCTTCCTCCACAAACTAAGTCTACCTCTACCAATGCCCAATCTAGTTTGTTGTCCACGCCATCATTCAGTCACATGATCAATATGAAATTAACTCAGGAGAATTATCTTCTAGGGTAACACAGTTCCTCCCATATCTGAGGTACCAAAATCTCCTTGGGTATGTCAATGGATCCATTCCACGACCAAGCAAAAGTGTCGCTGTTCCGGCCGAAGAAAACGGCACTCACCGGCTGCCTGTTGATAATCCTGCATATATTGTCTGGTATCATCAAGATCAAATGGTACTGAGTACTATTCTGTCATCCCTCATCGAAGGTGTGCTGGGACTGGTGGTTGGTGTGACCACAGCACGTGATGCGTGGCTTACACTGGAGAATAATTTTGCATCAAAATCGCGAGCACGTGTGATGCAGATTCGGATGCAACTTGTCACACTTCAGAAGGGTGATCTCTCGATTGCTGCCTACTTCATCAAGGTAAAAGGTTTTACTGATATTCTTGCAGCCATTGGCAAACCCCTGACAGATGAAGTTATCTCCTACATGCTGCGAGGACTTGGTCCTGAATTTGACTCTTTGGTTACCAGCATCACCACTCGTACTGATATTTACAGTGTCAATGATGTCTATGCTCACATGCTCAGTTATGAGATGCGGCAAGAATACAGCAATTCCATTGGACAGATTTTATCTGCCAACTCTGCAAACAGAAATCAAGGTCGAGGTGGTGGCAATGGAGGTCGAAATGGATGTGGCTGCTTTCCCGGTGAAAATGCTGGTCGCCAGGGACAAGGTGGTCATTTTGACTCTCGTGGAAGAAGTGATGTTCAGTGCCAAGTTTGTGAAAAGCATGGACACGATGCTCTCCGCTGTTAGTACAGATTTGACCACAGCTATCAAGCTGAATACAGTGGAAAAGTTGCAGCTGCAGTGGCCAACACTGGCTACACCATTGATCCAAATTGGTATATAGATTCTGGAGCAATAGATCACATTACTGCTGATCTTGATCGACTGACAACCAGAGAGCGCTACATTGGAGCAGATCAGGTGCAAGTTGCCAATGGAGCAAGTTTGCATATTACTCATCTTGGAAAATCTTTTATTGCTGGATTACATAAACCTCTTTATCTTAATCATGTCATTTGTGCTCCTAAGATCAATAGGCATCTTGTATCTGTTCGTAAATTAGCAATTGATAATAATGGCTCTATTGAATTTTATCCAAAGTCCTTCTTTGTTAAGGATCGAGCCACGAAAGCAGTTTTGCTCAGAGGGAGATATGAGAATGGGCTTTACATGACCCCCAATAAAAGACCCAATCAAGCCCTACTAGCCAAGCTCAGTCAAGTTCAATGGCATCGACGACTTGGACATCCTGCTTCTTCAATAGTTTCTAAGATTTTGAATAATAATCAGATTGCTGTTGCCACAGACAAATCTCCTGTTGCTATTTGTGATGCTTGCCAACAAGGGAAAGCACATCAGCTTCCCTTTGCTTCCTCTTCGCATGAAACTTCTGCTCCACTGCAAATAATTCATACTGATGTTTGGGGGCCTGCACTCCCATCGGTACACAATGCAAAGTTCTATGTCTCCTTTGTTGACTATAGTAAATTTGTCTGGATTTATTTTCTGAAGTGCAAGTCTGAGGCTATTTTCTGAAGTGCAAGTCTGAGGCTGAATCTATCTTTTTTCAGTTCCAAAAGCAAGTTGAAATGCTGCTTAATTCTAAGATTCGTGTGGTTCAGTTTGATTGGAGAGGAGAATACAATAGACTTCATAATTTCTTTAAACAGACTAGAATCACACATCACATTTCTTGTCCTCACACACACCAGCAAAATGGAACAATAGAAAGGAAGCATAGATATGTTGTAGAGACATGTCTCACACTTTTAGCCCAGTCCAGCATGCCTCTAAGATTTCGAGATGGAGCCTTTCATAGAGCCTGTTTTTTGATCAATAGAATGCCAAGTAAAACACTCAATTATGAAACATCTATCAAAAGGCTTCTAGGTAAAAACCCTGATTATTCCCTTTTGAGAGTTTTCGATTGTGCTTGCTGGCCAAACTTACATGCATATAATTCCAAAAAACCGAATTTTAGAACTAAACAGTTTGTGTTCTTGGGCTACAGCTCCTCCCACAAAGGTTATAAATGTCTTGACAGAGCCACTGGGTGAGTGTATATCTCAAAGGATGTTGTGTTTGATGAGGAAGTTTTTCCTTTTGCTGTCCAGCCTGCCATAACAAGTTCTGCTGATCCAAAAACCTCCCATCATCCAACACTGTTGCCTTGTCAAGCCAAACCCATGACATATCGTGAGCATGATCTTATTTTTCAGCATCCAGCAGTAGATGATTTTTCTAGGAGTAATAGTCTAACTGATTCATTTGATAACTCTAACCTGTCTTGCGAAAGTGGTCCTGATAGCAGAATGTCAGGTTCAGACAGCCAGAATTAAAGATCACTTAATCTTGATGAAGTAAACACAGTTCAACCTGATCAACCACAGCCACCTAAAATTCTGGGTCATCCCACCAGGTTGAAAAATAATATTGTTCAACCAAAATAATTCAGAGATGGAACTGTCAGATATTCGGAGAAAGCACGTGGATTTACTGGAGCAGTGACTGAAAAATCCATCAACAGACTACACTGCAGTCTCTGAACATGGTGAAGATACAGAGTTATACACTGAACCAACAAGCTTAAAAGAAGCTATGAATCACGAGATGTGGAGAAGAGCTATGGATGATGAATATTCTGCCTTAATGAAGAATGACACATGGGACTTAGTTCCTT
>BCLH01000502.1:98160-115695 GCA_001602315.1 Zoysia pacifica | reverse complement strand
GAAAGGCTGATGGTTCAGTGGATGGATTCAAGGCACGTTTAGTGGCCAAAGGGTACAAGCAACGATATGATATTGATTATCTTGATACATACTCTACAGTAGTGAAGCCAACAACGGTGAGGTTGATTCTTTCAGTTGCAGTTAGTAAAGGATGGACAATGCATCAAATTGATATTCAAAATGCATTTCTTCATGGGATATTGGAAGAAGATGTTTACATGAAACAATCTCCTTGGTATGAGCATCCAAATTATCCTGGAAATTATGTTTGCAAGCTTAAGAAGGCACTTTATGGGTTGAAACAGGCCCCACGAGCATGGCACTCTCGGTTGACAGGTAAACTGCGTGAGCTTGGTTTTCAGTCAAAGGCTGATACTCCTTTGTTATATTCAATCAGAATGGGGTTACAATGTATATGTTGATCTATGTTGATGATATTATAACTGTAAGCTCAGCATCTTTTGCCACCACAAAATTGATCCAGCAGCTGAAAAGTGATTTTGCAGTAAATGATCTGGGTCAACTGGATTACTTCTTAGGTGTTGAGTAAAGAAGCAGGGAGATGGAGTGGTGCTGTCCAGAAGAGATATGCTCTTGATCTTCTGAAAAGAGCTAATATGATGAAGTGTAACAGTATATCTACTCCAATGGTTTCCTCTGAGAAATTAACCAAGCACCAGGGAACTTGCTTGTCAGAAATAGAACAGTTTCAGTATCGAACTATAGTTGGAAGCCTTCAGTATCTAACTATTACTAGGCCTGATCTGAGTTATGCAGTTAATAAAGTGTGCCAATACATTCAATCTCCCACAGAACATCACTGGATGGCAGTGAAGAGAATATTGAGGTTTGTTAAAGGGACACTGGAGAGAAGCAGCTGAAAAGATCACCAAATCTTACAATTAGTGCTTTCTCAGATGCTGATTGGGCTGGTTGTCCTGATGATAGAAGGTCAACTAGTGGCTTTGCTGTTTTCATTGGTCCTAATCTTGTGTCCTGGAGTTCGAAGAAGCAACCTACTGTGTCCAAATTAAATACAGAAGCAGAATACAAAGGCATAGCAAATGTAACAGCAGAGGTAATATGGATTCAGTCATTTCTAAGAGAACTTGGCATTACTCAACCGAGAGCTCCTTTGTTTTGGTGGAATAACCTTGGAGCCACCTATCTCACTGCTAACCCAATGTTTCAAGCGAGAACAAAGCATATTGAGATCGATTTTCACTTTGTCAGAGAACAAGTAGCTCGCAAGGCTTTGGAAGTAAGATTCATCTCTTCATAAGATCAGTTAGCTGATATATTTATGAAGCCTCTGTCAAAAAGTCCGTTTGATAGAATTTGCAACAATCTCAACCTTAATTCACAAGGTTGTGATTGAGGGGGAGTGTTAGAAACAGAAGCTGTTAGTGAGTTGATTAGTGGAATGAGTCATGCACCGTGTAGCTGGTGCGGCACGCGTCGTGTATTCAGTTGTAGCCTCTCCCTCATTCTAGGATCGTGCATGTTCACAGTAATATAAAAGCAGAGTGATCCCACAGGGATCAGTGCGCATTATTGGGCAACAACTGTCTCCTCTACTCATTTTTTCAGGGCCAAGTATATTGCATCTTTGCCCGCTGACCGTGAAGTTATGTGGAATGAATTTAAGGTTGCATTTAGAGCTCATCACATCTCAGATGGACTCATGAAGAAGAAAATGAGGGAATTCATATCGTTGAAGAAAGGTGACCGTAGTGTTCACGAGTACTCTCAGATTTTCAATCAACTGGCTCTGTATGCTCCTCAGCATGTGGACACTGAAGAAAAGAAGATAGTCTGTTTCCTGAAAGGTCTGGATTCCAAGCTTAGAGCACGCATGGGAATCAGCATTGCTGAAAGTTCAGTGAATTGGTGAGTGCTGCAATTACTACAGAAGATCTGTGGGACACTCATAATGAAAAGAACAACAAGGACATCACTCATGGACCCTCTAGTGGTGCAGCACAGAAGTACCGCATGATTTATGCCACTCTTATCTGGTCAGCAGTACTGCTCTACTCAGGCCCAGCATCCTCCCTCCCGCCCACCTCAGCAGCAGCGGCAGAACATGTACCGTGCCCCCCCAACAGTTTGCAGCTAGAGCGTGACCACCTCCACAACCAGCCAGGCCAGGATTTCATCCATGCTTTAGGTGTGGTCGTACCAGGCGTCTGCATTTCTTGGTATGTTTTTCACGCGGTTGCAATCCTACTTTTGTTCTGTTGATTCAAGTGCATCGCATAACTTCTTCAGCCCCACTTATGTGGAAAAGCATAACATAGAGAGTAGCAAGATGAAGCCGCCTTACTTTATCCACTCTCCTAGAAAAAAGCAACATAATAGCTAAGTTAAAAGTGAAGGATGCTGGTTTCGCTTCCCAGAACCTTTAATCCCTGGTCTAGAAGATAATCACCTATGAGACCCCGTTTAGCCCACACCAAGTACTTGCGGATCTTTTGTACCCTTCCTTGTAAACATGATCACTTCTAGTCAACTGGGAGCACGATCATGGCACTAACCGGATCTTTTCGTATCAGTCCTAATATCTTAGAATTAGCCGGTGGTTGTGCTCTCAAAATTGTAGTTTTGCTATTGAGTTCTGCCGGTTCATCCAGATGCTTCTCAAAATCAGGATTATAGTACGAAGAGAAGCCTCCTCCTTTGACTTTGATAGGGGAACCAGTTGTAATATTCTTCTGAACAGATGGCGTATTGTCTGCAGTACGCAACCGGAATGGAGAATATTGAGCTTGGTGTCTCTCATCTGAATGTCCAGTCTCATCCCTGCTCTTAAACCTATATCCTACTTTGACTCGAGATGGAATATGCACTACTTCTGTAGAGTCTCACTCATTTCTTTAAAACTCGACGCCGTTTGCTTGTATCCAACTCAAATACGGGGAACCATCGAGTCTCCGTATAAATCTTCCACTTGTCCTTGCTATTGAATCATGTTCTAATCGATTTTGGATAACCTATAAACTCTTGTCCATCTTGTTTACATCCTCTCTATCTCACTTTGTTCCCATAAACTTGTTCCATGATTTAGTTGGTCTTAGTAGCTAGTGATCCCTGTATCTCCAAGATTCACTAACGAGAGAAGCAGAATCTACGGAGTCAATGGAAGGTTAGTTCTGTTGACAACAAAAAATTGCACACAGGGAAAACTAGAAGTTCCGGTATCCCAAACCGAAAGTTACAGTTTTTATAAGTCCCTGCCAGAGTTTCCGGCCTTTTGCCGGAGTATTCGGCAAGCCTTCTCTGGAACCCACCTCGAGGTTCACCGGAGTATCCGGCATACGTCCGGGGGTTAAAATCAGAACCTCCAGAATAACAAACCGGAACTTCCGGTTTTGTGCCAGTTCCTTCGGCAAAAAAGGTTAAGTCATTGCCAGAGCGTCTAGCCTTTTCGGAGTATCCGGCAAGCCTTTTCTGAAACCCACCTCAAGGTTCACCAGAGTATCCGACATATGGCCGGAGGTTAGAATCAGAACTTCTGGAATGACAAACTGGAACTTCCGGTTTAGGAAAAGCTGAATATGTTCAGTCCAAAGGTTAATCAGATTATTTCATGACTTATAGTATTTAAGCATGTTTTTCAGGCTGCAAAAGCACATTGGAGTATGTTGATTGATAGTTCCCAAAAGATATAAGGGAATGCCAGGAGAGACAAGGGGAAGAGTCGAATGATGGTTTTCAAGATTCCACGATGTCACACGCATCACAGCCATCAAAATGAATGCATTACTTAGCTAGTTCGAGACCCCGAAAAAACCGGAACTTCCGATTATCGTTCCGGAACTTTCGGTTTTCGCAGGTTTAGGAAGGTTTTCAAATTTTGATTTTTTGCCGATTTGTTGTAGTCACCTGCTCTCCATGGGGGCAGACCACCTACCTCTATTTAAAGAGAGGCTTACGGCCGATTGAGGGCATCAGCATAGACCAACCCTAAGAAGCTCTTGTCCACATGGGGTCCCTCCCGGACTCGAGCAACCAAGTGCTGCTGTACTTCAGCCAAAACCGGAAGTACGAGTTTGGCAAACCGGAAATTTCTGGTTTTCGCAATCTCTCCATTCTGCTTCTACACACAGACGTGCGCACGTGTGTTGGCCCGATCCGCGTGTTAACAAGTTCCATGACACAGTCCAATTTCTAGTCTTTGGGAACTACAAGTTTGCTAGTTATCAACTAGAGTTGCCAGTCAAGCTAGCCAGAATAAACAATGTCTCCTATGTTCCACAAAAGAAAAGGTGCTTCAAGGTCCAAGGGATGTGATTGTCACCAATATCAGGCAACTGCAACCTCACCATGTTTATTCAGAGAAGCCATGCAATATGCTGATCATAAAGGATTAATGACAAGAAGTAACGTCCAAATGTTTTACAAGGTTCAATGGAACAACCATACCAAATATTTACAGTCGAATTTTCTAGAGTTCCTTGATTTTCTCTGATGTTGTATTTTCACCCTCTTCTGTTATAAATATCGGGACGAGAGTTCCCTGAGGGGGCGGGGTCTGTAACACTTCGCATTATGGAATAAAGAAGCAGGATGTTTGATTTTGAAGTTTTGGAACCAAGCTCAAAAACAATTAAACTATTCAAGTAAACTGGCAAATTTCAAAGGCGAGTTTAAGATTTTCAAAGAAAGGTTATGAAATAAAAATTTCCATTTGAAAGTTTTTACAAATACTTTAATTCGGGAAATTTTTATAAAATTTTTATTTAAAGGTTAAAAGGCCCCAAAAGAATTTTTCTCTTAAATGGTTGCCTGTTTTCTGAATTTTATAAAATAAAATTCATTTCAAATTTGAACTTGGGCCCAAAATAAAAGTTGTTCCTCTTGCATTTCTACCACTCTTCAATGTTTCATTGTTATCCAAGCTCGGGAAGTGTGGGTTTCCAATAAAAAACAGAATGCAGTCTCAGTAAATCAGAGAAAAAGAAAAGGATGGCACGGGACCCGTCTGTCAGCCTCACCCCACCTCCTTCCCCAACCTCTGGCCGCCACCCCACTGGTACAGATGCAGCCCTTCCGCACGCCCTCCCGGTGCATGGACGCCACACCTCCGGTGACGTGCCCCTCCCTGAGATGCGCGGCTCACGGCACACGCCGTGTGTCCGGGCCACCCGCTCGGCCCCTCTTTCCCCATCTCTCATTCTCTCCCGGACGCCAACTCTCTCTCGGCCACCACTGAGGAGAGCTCAGAACTAGACCACCCCGGCTCTCCTCCGCTGTCGAGCAGCAGCGCACTTCATCGCTCGAGCTCCCCACCATCTCGCCTCTCCCCGCTCTGGGTCGACCACATTCGGGATTGTTGACAACCGAGGGAAAAAGTTCGGGTACTCCAAACCTGAAGTTCCGGTTTTTACAGGGAAGGTTGCCCAAAAATAGCTGAGTCCCCGCCGGAGTGTCCGGCCTTTAGCCGAAGTATTCGGCAGGCCTTCTGTGGAATCGACTTGGAAAGACACCGGAGTGTCCAACACCATGCTGGAGGCAAAACCGGACATTCCAGTATGCCAAACCGGAAGTTCCAATTTTGGTTAAACAAAGTTTTTTGCAGTCCGAGGCTAACCTAACTTTTGGCGTTTTAGTGGTTGAAACATATTTTTCAGGTTGTCGGACCATGACGAGGTAAATGAACCAATGTGTTGCACGAGGGTTTGAAGAGTTGCTTGGACCAGAAGAAAGAAGAGGCAGGATGGCACTATTGACGAGTCCATGATGTAGACTTGGTCAAAATCATAAAAATTGATGTATTTACTAGTTAATTCGAAGCCTCAAAAAAATTGAAACTTCCAGTTTTGTGAACCGGAAGTTCCGGTTTCCATAGACTTTTGGAAAGCTTTTGAATTTCGAATTCTTGCTGATTTGTTGCAGTCACCGGCTCTCCACAGGGGCAGACCACCCCACCTCTATATAAAGAGAGGCTCATGGCCGATTGAGGGTATCCCCATCGTCATTTACAAATTATTTCACATGTTTTGCATTTCTTAACCCTAGCCCCTCTCTCAAACCCTAATTCTCTTCTTCTCCCATCCCAACAGTGGTGAAGAGGATCTAGCCAGCCTGCCGAGCCTAGACCAACCTTAGAAGCTCTTGTCCACATGGGGTCCCTCCCGGACTCGAGCAACCAGGTGTTGCAGCAATTCTAGCAAATTCGGAACTTTCGGTTTGGCAAATCGGAACTTCCGATTCTCACGATCTCTCTATTCTGCTTCTGCACACGGACGTGAGCGCGTGTCCGAGCGCCAAACCACTTTTTGGCGACTCCGCTAGGGACGAGAGGTTCCCGTTGCAAAGATCAAATCGTCGTTTCCACACTATGTGTTCCGAGATCTCACCTACAAACATCGTCATGCCGACGTTGGAGGAGGTTCCTGAGGAGGCACGTAAAGCGTTTCTAGAGCGTCGGAAAGCCGTCGTGGAACAGCATAAGGCGCGGAAGATCAAGAGCTTCAAGAGTTCCTCACGTGTTTCAAGAAGGATCATCAAGGAGTGATCTCTCAAGTCAAAGAAGCCATTCTTTCGCCCGTCTCCGACGATGCAACCGTTGGTGTTGCCAATGTGAGAACATCTTCGCACTGTCCTGTTACTTTTAAAGATCTTTAATACTATTTTTCTGACATGAAAAAGATTTTGGCTAATGACATTAAAGCATACTTGAGTTGCTTCGTCTATTGCTCATGTTGCACATGTAGATACCCCTACTAGCTCATCGGCTCCTCATGCTCCTATTGTAGGTCAACCTTTGTATCGTATGCCGGTGAATTCGTTTAGTGGGCAAACTAGTTTTCAACCTCATGTGCAAACTAACGCTTTGGTAGTGCCGCCTACTAGTGTAGAGCCAATTAATAGCATTCTCAATTTGAACGAATTGGCCATTTTTTTCCTGCCTAGCGGTACAAGCATTCCTCATGGCCACGTGCACCATAAACAATTTAATGCCATTAAAGCAAACATGCATACCTCACCTTGTAGGACTCCCATTACAAACATGGAAGAATGCATTGCTTTCATCAAAGAGAATTTGGGCAAGCAATTTCGCGAAACGCTAGGGGTAGATCTTAAAGGGAGGGATTGAATTTACCAAAAGCCATACCCTACTTACTTTGATTCAGTCCCATATCCTAGTGGGTGGCGTGTCCCCGATTTTGTCAAGTTTAATGGTGAGGATAGTAAAACGAGTTGGGAACACATTAGTCAATGCATTGCTCAACTGGGGGAAGCGAGTTTTAGTGATGCATTGAAAGTACGGTTGTTTTCTTTGTCACTAACCGGAACCACTTTCTCATGGTTTTCATCGTTGTCCTTGGGTTCCATTTACACATAGGAGTCCTTAGAGCGAAGATTTCATGACCATTTTTATTCTGGGAATAATGAGCTGAAGTTGTCATATTTAACATCGGTTAAACAAGGGAGAGATGAACCCGTTGTCGATTTTATTCGGAGATATAGAGATGTTATCGATGTTTTAATTTGACAATTTCTGAAAAGGATCTACTTGACCTAGCTTTTAGTGGTTTACTGTCTCACCTTAAGGAAAAATTAGAGGGACACAATTTTCTCACTCTCACCCAACTCTAACCAAGAGCTTTGGTGCAAAAAAGCTGAAGCAAAAAAGTGAAACATGACTATAAGACCTGCCACAATGTGCACGTCATTGAGTACGATTCGGATAGTTCCGATGATAATTCCAATGACATCCTGGCTGTCAGAGTTTGTTTGGCCATCTAAGGCCAAATCATTTGCTTGCGATTCGCTCAAACCGGTTCATAAGAATCAGAAAGACAATGTGAAATTCACCTTTGATGTAGCTAAATGCGATAAGATATTTGATGAATTAAACAAAAGTGGGTATATTAAGATTGCATATACTTTATCTCTGGCAGATGAATTAAACCGTAGGGCATATTACAAATGGCACAATTCCTATTCTTATGCCACTAACAATTGCAATGTTTTTCGTCGACAGGTCCAATCAGCCCTTAATGAGGGATGATTGAGTCTCAAAGAGATGCAAGTGGACAAGCACCCCTTCCCTATGAATACTCTCAATATCAATACCAAATTGTTGATTCAGCCAAGTCAAGCTGATATAACTCAAGGAAAGAATGTGATTATGGGTGATGAGAGGCCTCTCTCGACAGGGGAGATGATTAGCTCAAGAAAAGTGGCATTAGAAAAGTTCTCCGATGGCAGAGAGCCTATCAAAATAATCATCAAAGGCTCTACAACTAGGGGGCAATCGTGAAAAGCCAAGGAAATGGTTGCTCCTGCCATCCAGGAAAAATTGCAAACTAGAACTTCTAGTTTTGCTCAAAAGCCCAAAATGATTAAACCAAATAATCCTGAAGTGGGCAAATTGAAGGTGAGCCAAGGCAAGGTTGTGGGCAAGAAGAGGGAGCCTAAGAGCACCTTTGATCGTCTCATGGCCAAATACAAAAACCGAAAGGCCGATTCTAATAATTGGCCTACAAAGCAACCGAGGTCACCATAGCCGGGGGCTAATAGCGCGCCAAGAAAGGAGACAAGGATGGCAGTGAACGCTCCTAGACTAGCTCCACCTCCGGGAGTTGGGATGCCACCACCATGGTGCCCTCCAATGCCATTTACACCATTTCCGTTGTGGATCCCTTATAAAGGATCATGGGTGCAGATGCTGCCAATGCCTTCCCAACCTTTTCATTCGGGATGGGATGCACTGAGAGTGTGTTCCAGAGACTCACCAATTCTGTTCATAATCTATTGAAAAGTTCATAGGATGGCAAACCGGAACTTTCAATTTTTTCAAAAAGCCTGTTTCCCCTCCAAAGTAAGAGTGGCGAGTTAAGAGGGGGGGGGGGGGGGGAGTAGTCACCACGCTCCTGAGGCGACGAGCCTACATCGCCTCGAGATGGTATGAAAATTAACACTATTTGCTTATCTCTTTTTGATTATTCTCTCGTAGAAGAGGAAAAGGTCATGGCACAGTTTGACTTTGGGCCAAAAAGTGCTGTTTTTGAGAAGCCCAAAGAATCGGATAACCATTTGAAACTTCTCTATGTGAAAGGTTATATGAGTGGTACATCGATTTCTCGCATGCTTGTAGATGGTGGTGCTATTGTTAATCTAATACCATATTGTTTGTTTAAGAAGCTAGGTAAGGCCGATAACGAGCTCCTCCGGACCAACATGACACTGAATGGTGTGGAAGGGGGAGCTCCTATCGAGGCTAAAGGGGTCGCTTCTATGGAGCTCACCATTGGGAGCAAGACTATGGCTACCGCTTTCTTCGTTGTCGATGTGCAAGGTGGCCATAGCTTAATCTTAGGGCGTGACTGGATTCACGCTAACAGGTGTTCTACATTGCATGAATTTTTGATATAGTGGGTTGGTGATAATGTAGAGGTTGTCCATGCGGATGTATCGGCTTATGTTGCTATGGCCGATTCATGTTCCTTGCCGCATGATACCATCAAGTGCTTGACTAGATTGGACTTGACGGACTATGATTTTCTTAGTGTGACTAGAGATGGTTTTGTGCCTGTCAATGTAAAGCTGATGAAGAATCAGCTCAACCATAAAATGTGATTAAATAGAGTCCAATCTAGATTGATTTCAAAAGAGAGTGGAACACTATCGGTCAAACAAGAACGATATGTGTTAAGCTAAAGAGGAGATAAAAAATATGGACAAATTTGGACAAGGGTTTACATTGGCTGATCCTTTAGAGGAGATCAATCTTGATGATGATGTTAATCCAAGGCTGACTTTTATAAACACCAATCTAAGAACCAATTATAAAGTGAAGTTAATCGGGCTACTAAAAGAACATGAGCCAGAGCTAGTTGAATATCGGCTCCCTATCAAATCTAGTTTTAGACCTTTCAAACAACCAATGAAGAGATTTAATCCGGATATGCATGATCAGATTAAAAAAGAAATTAACTGATTACTTGATGCAAATTTTATAAGGCCTTGCAGATATGCGGAGTGAATATCCAACATCGTGCCCGTTGGGAAGAAGAACAGGTAAGGTAAGAGCTTGCATTAACTATAGAAACTTGAATAGAGCCACTTTCAAAGATGAATATCTTATGTCTATAGCCGATATGTTAATTAATGATGCTTCCGGCCATAAAGTGATTAGTTTTCTCGATGGTAATGCTTGTTACAATCAAATCTTCATGACCAAAGATGATATGTGTAAAACTGCTTTTAGATGTCTTGGTTTTGTAGGATTGTTTGAGCGGATTGTCACGACTTTCGGGCTAAAAAATGCGGGCACATATCAAAGAGCTATAAACTTTATATTTCATGATTTGCTTGGTGTCATGGTTTATATAGATGATGTGGTGATCAAATCGGCTGCTTTGGACCCTCACTTGGCTTATTTGTGCCTTGCTTTAAACCGAATGCCCCGCTTCAGTTTAAAAATGAACCCACTCAAATGTGCTTTAGATGTATCGGCTGGGAAGCTTTTAGGCTTCATAATCTATGAGAAGGGCATAGAGATAGACACTAAAAAAGTAGAGGCAATTAGAGAAGTGCAAGCGCCCACTTGTAACAAAGATGTGCAAAATATCTTGGGCAAAGTGAATTACTTGAGGAGGTTTATCTCCAATTTGTCGGGAAAAGTCAATGCATTTACTCCTATTTTTTGGCTAAAGAACGAGGCCAAATTTACTTGAGTGGCAAAACAGCAAGAAGCTTTTGATAAGATTAATGAATACTTGTCCTCACTGCCAGTCCTTAGGGCGCCCAAGAGTGGAGTCCCTTTTCATCTTTATATAGTGGCGGAAGATAATGTGGTTGGTTCTGTTTTGACATAAGAAGCCGAAGGAAAGGAGTGCGTGATCACATATGTGAGCCGGAGAATAATAGATGTCAAAACATCATACACCTTTATTGAGAAATTGTGTTTTTCTCTATATTATGTTTGCACCAAATTAAGACATTACCTACTATCTAGTGCTTGTGTAGTTGCATGTCAAACCGATGTGGTTAAACATAAGCTACATCGACTATTATGTAGTTGGAGACTTAGTAAATGGGCCTATACTTTGATTGAGTATGATTTGTCTTATGAGTCATTAATCCATGAAAGGCCATATTGTTGCTAATTTTATTGTTGAACATCAAATTGATTTAGAACAAGACTTAAATATTGGTCAAATAATATTTCCCCCTTGGAAATTATATTTTGATGGATCAGTTTGTAAAGAGGGTCAAGCTATTGGTGTAGTACTGATTTCCCTCATGGTATGCATTTTGAGTTTTCAAATCGATTAGAGTATAAATGCACAAACAATATGGTCGAATACGAAGCACTATTGTTCAGCTTTGAGATATTACAATCCATGGGAGTAAAACATATAGAAGCCTTTGGTGGTTCATTATTAGTTGTACAGTAGGTTGCTGGAATTTTTCAATGTTTAGACGGATCATTGAATGCTTGTTTGGATAAATTCCTAGATGTTATTAAAAATGTGGAAGAATTTCATATACACCATATCCCTAGGCAAGAAAATGCTAGAGCTAATGATTTGGCACAACAAGCATCTAGTTATAACATTAGCAAAGAAAAATTTGCGATTGTTGAAGAACCCATGTGTAAATCAATCAAAACCAAAGTTCTGAAAAAATCGGAAGTTCCAGTTTTCAATTCTGGAAGTTTCGGTTTTCTCTGTGTTGAATCTGGAATGCCGGAAAAATCGGAAGTTCCAGTTTATGATTTCAGAAGTTCTGGTTTTAGCAGAGAAACTGAAAATTCAGCCATTGATAGTTTGGAGAACGACAAGGCCGAATTATCTGATTGGTGAGTTCCTATAGTAGCATATTTTCGTGATCCCAGTTAGAGAGTTGATAGAAAGGTTCGGCACTTGGCATTTAAATACATGTTGATAGATAATAATTTGTATCGCCAAATGGGAGAGGATTTGCTATGGAAATCTTTAGGTGATGATGAAGCTAAAGTGGCTATGAGAGAAGTACATAAAGACATTTTTGGTATGCATCAATCGGCCCCAAAGATGAAGTGATTACTGAGGAGGGCCAGATTCTGTTGGCCTAGCATGATTGCTGATTTTTACCATTACTACAAAGGGTGTAAGGAATGTCAAAAGTTTGGTAATCTTCAATTAGCACCCGCTGCCTTGATGAACCTCATTATAAAGCCATTGCCGTTCTGAGGATGAGGATTGGACTTCATAGAGAAAATACATCCTCCTTATTCAAAGGGACATCGGTTCATGCTGGTTGCAACAGATTACTTCACCAAGTGGACCAAAGCGGTCACCCTCAAGAAAATTACCCACAAAGAGGTAATTAATTTCATCACTAGGTATATTATTTATAGATTCGGCATTCCGCAAACCTTAACCACAGATCAAAGTACTTTTTTATTTCTAACCAAATTTGTGAGTTTGCCGAATCTTATAAAATTAAGCTGCTTAACTCATCTCCATACTACGCTCAGGCCAATGGGCAAGCTGAGTCTAGTAACAAAACTTTAATCAAGCTCACTAAGAAAAAGGTAGAGGAAAACCCTGGCATGAAGTCTTGTCTGAGGCTTTGTGAGCTCATCGCATTTCTAGGCATGGAGCCACTAAGGTTACTCCTTATGAGCTTGTGTATGGACAAGAGGCCGTTTTACCCGTTGAGGTGAATCTAGGGCGCTTTGAGATTGGCTAAACAACATAATTTGTCCACTAGTGATTATTATGCCTTGATGCTTGATAACATTGATGAGGTTACCGATAAGCGTTTAGGTGCTTTGAAAGAAATTGAGGCTCGGGTTGTTAGAGCTTACAATAAGAAAGTGAAACCTAGAGAATTTCAGGTGGGTGAATTAGTTTGAAAAATAGTTCTACCCGTTGGCTCAAAAAGCAACAAGTTTGAAAACTAGTCACCAAGTTGGGAAGAACCATATAGAATAGTGAAAGTCATAGCCGTAAATGCATATATGCTAGAAACTTTGCAAGGAAGCCGCCTACCGAGAGCCTTGAATGGTAGGTATTTGAAAAAATATTACTCGAGCGTATAGCAAGACAATTAAAGGGTTTTTTTTGCCAATATAATCAATATCGTTGCCTAGGCGCTGTTATGGCAGGTGTGTTCATGAACCAGTGTCCTCAGGCATTTTTTTGGTTAATAAAATATTTTATGGTACACAAGTTTTACCAAAAAACAGGGGGATATGTTGCAACCAAAAATTTCACTCAGAGAAAACCGGATGTTTTGATTTTTTACAGGGAAGACTGCCCAAAAATGGCTAAATCCCCACCGGAATGTCCGGCCTTTAGCGGAGTATCCGGCAAGCCTTCTCTGGAGTCGACTTGGAAAGACACTGAAGTATCCGGCACCATGCCGGAGGCAAAACCGGAAGTTCCGGTATGCGAAACCAAAAGTTCCAGTTTTGGTTAAACTAAGTTTTTTGCAGTCCGAGGGCTAATCTAACTTTTGGCATTTTAGTTGTTAAAACATATTTTTCAGATTGCTGGACCATGTCGGGGTAAATGAACCAATGTTTTGCACAAAGGTTTGAAGAGGTGCTTGGACCAGGAGAAAGAAGAGGCAGGATGGTACTATTAAAGAGTCCTTGATGTAGATTTCGTAAAAATCATCAAAATGGATGCATTTAGTAATTAATTTGAAGCCCCGAAAAAACTGGAACATCCGGTCTTGTGAACCGGAAGTTTCGATTTTCACAGACTTTTGGAAAGCTTTTGAATTTCAATTCTTTGTCAATTTGTTGGAGTCACCGGCTCTCCACGGGGGCAGGCCACCTCACCTCAATATAAAGAGAGGCTCATGACCGATTGAGGGTATCTCAATCGTCATTTACCAATTACTTTACATGATTTGCATTTCTTAACCCTAGCCCTTCTCTCAAACCCTAATTCTCCTCTTCTCCCGTTCCGTCCCAGAGCAGGATTGAAAAAGGATCTTAGAGTGTCTAGGGTTGGGCCAGGAGGGACTCTTAACCCCTTCCTTTTTCTGCCCATTGGAGTTATTTCCAAAGGACTTGCCGTAGTAAGGGGGAGAAGCACACTTGAAGAGCGCAGTACAACGGGGAGTTGCATGCTGCATTCGGGAAGGATGAATCGCTCCTGAAAAAGAGTCTATTGATTCTCTCCCAATTGGTTGGATCATAGGGGCGATAGCCTAGACCAACCCTGGGTCTTGAAAATTGGTGTCTTGAAGAGCGCAGTACAACGGGGAGTTGCATGCTGCACATTTTGCTTTTTTGCATGAAATTAATTTAATTAATTCAGAGCACTTATTAACATATTAATAAATTATCATAATTCCTTGGCATGGTAAAATCTTGAAAATTTTATATTTATGTTTCTTAAGGTAAACTTTATGTTTTAGAAAAGTTTTATATTTAGTTCTATCAAAAATAATTTTATAAAAATTTATTATGTTTAAACAGTGTTTAAATCCTTATAAATCCATTTGATTTCAATAAATTCTGAAAATTGGTCAAAGATTCCTTTATAATCTTCATGATTTTATGAAAAATCAAATTTATATTTTATGTTTTGGAAAACCATTTTACAGAAGTTTTATAACTAAATTTACTAGTGTTCTTTTGAAAATGAAAGCTCTCATCGTATGTGATTTGATTTCAAAACCTCGAAGTTAAAAATCATAACATTTCAGTACTTATGCATGTAATTTATATTTAGGATCCGAAGCTTCTGAGGAGCACTTCTGCGATAATCCATCAGCCGAAGAAACTAAGGCCCTGTTTGGAATCAAAGTATTTTTTGGAGTATTTGAGGAATACTATGGTTTTGCCAAAAACTTTGGTTTTAGAAGGTAAGGAGGTGTTTGCATGCAACAAATTTTGTAGTTTTGAAATCCATGGTATTAGGAAAAGTGTAGCCATTTTGCAGTTTTGAAAACTTCACTCATGACCTCTTTTTCTAAACCATGGTTTTGCTTAGCATTAGCTTTTAAAACCATGGTTTCTTAATACTTTGGTATTGAAAAACTATAACACCCAAACGGAGCCTAATTGTGAGCAAGGCCAATGCCAGCCCCGGTGCATGGTTAATGTACTATGCATTAGGTTTTAAGAGTTGATTGAAACCCTAGACTGCTTGATAGGTATCCTACCTATGTTAAGTATATTGGTACAGGTAACCCGATGTATAGCTAGGCTATGAGTCATAATTAACGGTAGAAGTCAAGTGAACGGGAACTTCACTCGTGAGCAATAGGTTATCACCTTTGATTTGGAAGTATCACAAGAAATGATGAAGCTGGTTTAGTTTTACCACATGAATAATGAATTGGAGATCGGATGGGGTGATGTATAGGATGGTTTGGGAAGGCTGGACTTTCACGGTGGTAGCCTCGTATGTGTCGATTAAGGACTGTACCGTTGTTGGTCTTATCGAGCAAGTTTGAACAGAATTGATTCTGTACTAGATATATGGGGTCTACAAAACCGATTTAACTTGAATTGCAGCCTTGTGAGGACGTACCCCACCTTTCTGGCGAATTGAAACAGCATCTGCAAAAGGTGTTGTACCTCACCAATATCGCGTTTAGGATGGATTTTACATAGAGGGCCGTTTTGCCTAGGTTGGTGGTCGCGGACCGACATTGCAGTAGTTCTTATGAAAGGTTGTCACATACGACTTCGAGGAAGTGCGTTATGTGTCGTGTAATCAAATTTCTCCTGCAGGATGTAAATCGATTATAATCGCTGCACTTCACAGTAACAAGTACCACTTGTCTCTTTGAGTCACATCATAGTAAGGAAGTGAATGAGGAAATTAATATGATTTGTTTGATATATCTATCAGAAATTGCTTGACAACCATGATTGTGGTAGTTATAGTGCAAATTAAATTTATATTTCTTGAACATATTCTGCTGCTAAAATTTGAAAGTAAGGATCCACTATTAGCGCTGGATTTTTGTGAATAGCCATCACTGTGAGTCAGCCTTCTCATTTTTTAGGAGTGAGCCCTAGTTGGTCACTTTGACGGGTCAGTGTTGCTGAGTGTTGGTTGCTCAGGGTTTTGCTCTTTGTTGTTTTGGTTTAATGGTGATCTCTCTTTCCCTCCTCTGGACCAACTGACAGGAGCGACCCTCGAGGGGTCTATGTTCGTTGGGTGCCCTGCTCGCCACACTGAGTTGTTTGTGTGTTGCAAGGAGATGCATTGTATGGGCTTGATGTCATCTTATGCTTAGTATCTAGGAGTCCTTAGTAGCTTTGAATAAGTTTGGACGCTTCCGCACTTTGAAAATCTTTGGTTGTAACTTAAACAACAGTTTGTTATATTATTTTATCGTGCTTGAGTTGTACTGTTGGTCCTCGTTTTGCCGAGAGACAAACGAGAAGATCATGTGGTCGATGGATCATCTCCTTCGTGGGGCAGTCTGTCACAAACACGGAAAGACAACGTGATGTATTCTTGTTGCGATAAAGAAATACAACGTGACAAAATTTAGATACGATGTAGGTATGACAACATGAGTAAAAATATGATGAGACAGAAGCAAAAAAAATCTAACTAATTTATGCATATAGTTAATATTAAATTCACCCAAATATTGATGAATTGAACAAAAAATCACTATAAGGTTTCCAATCTCATTTGTTCCCCGAGTTATATATTGTCATGTGATACATTCCCACAACTGCAAGATTTGTAGGGCCACAATGTCATAAATTACAGAGGATTATTTTGCTGTTATATTCAGCCGACACAGTGGCTACCAAACTTCTATAAACACCAACTAGAAACACCTCTGCCTTTCCAAGGCGTATCATCATTTCATAAATAGCTTCAGTTCCTTTTACCATTCCAACACACCAGATTAGTGAAACAACAGAATTAGCAGCTGAGGGCTCCTCTGATTGTTTTGCATATATGGATCATACATCCACATGTGAGCAAATCTAGAATTGCACCCTAAGATGACCTTAGACACAAATTACCTGTGACACCGATTTTGTCACACCCCAAAATTTCCAATTTGGGGATGTGAACTTTTTTCAATAAGAAAAAGACAATTTTTGAATTATTAAAAGGATTTCTGTCCACTTATTTATTTATTTTGAATTTTAAATGTATTGAAAGTTGTTATAAAGATGAAGTTATAATGTTTCTTATTAATTAACATGCTTTTGTAAAATGATTTTATTTAATTTAAAAACAAATTAGTTCATTTGAAGAAAAGGTTGTTTTGTCATTTTTCCGAAATATGTCTTGAAAATGTAAAGTTTTTTTTTGTAATTATTCAAAAAAAATTGAAATTTGAGTATTAAATGTATTTAAAATTTTATTGAAAATAAAGTTTTATTGTCAAATAAATTTATTCCATAAAATAATTATATATTCCTTTTACCAGAAAATTCAATTCCTTTGAAAAAAGCAAAATAATAAAGGATCTTTCAAATGAATTCTCTCAGTTTCAAATAATCTTATTATTATAATAATAAAAGAATTAAAAAGGAATAATAAAAGAAATAACAAAAGACTTACAGAAGAAATAAACTAAAGAAAAAAA